>OVBE01008114.1:167-17582 GCA_900406425.1 Iberis pinnata
CGTGCTCAAACGAGGTGAATGTCAGTCGTTTGTTTAATCAGTATAAATCGGAGTTCGATAAACACGATCCAACTTATTAAGGATGACACAGTTTCTTGCCTTATGCGGAGATCGAGATATAGAGACAAAATGATTATGGGAATTGAAGATTCCAGTACAAGTGGGAGATTGTTGGGAATGTCCTGAAATCTTATGTACTTACTCTAGATAAAGTTATAATGTCAAGGTTTGACAATCATATAATATTAGGTGGTTATAATGTTTTGCTAGAGACCGCTTATAATCTATGGTGTATGAATCCATTGCTAATATTATATGATCTTACAGGTTCACACACCTAAGCAAACTGGATTAATGTTATATGAGTTTTAATAACATATATATTATATATAAAATATAAATATATATATATATATATATATATTTGTGTGCATAAGATTATATATAATGTATATATATAATGTGACATACGTGTATGTTAACAAGTTGTTAACAATAAGTTAATGTAATTATATTATTACGTTAATATATTGCCGCCAATACATGCCAACGTGGAAGTGATTAGTAATCACTTTGAGTTAACTGGGCTTGGCCCATTAAAATCATTACGTTAATGTGTTAACGTNTCATTAAAATTATTACGTTAATGTGTTAACGTAGTCTCGTATGTATATAAGTGTGGCTTAAGGTTAATTTGATTAACCCAATTAAGAGAAACCCTAGAAAGAAAAGAGGCAGAGACGAATAGTTCGTCACGATGACTCTTTAGAGATTTGATCTCGTAAGGTACTAGCATACCATTTTCGATTCTGTTTGTGTGCATGTGGACACCGGTAGAGGCACGACACTTGGAGTGCTTAGAAACCTCGACTAGATCCGTTAACCTTTCCGCTGCATAATTACCAGGTATATTCTATACCTTAAGATTTAGGTCTAATACATTATTTGCACGAATTCTAGGAATATAAATTCGTAATTAATATTTATAAAGAGTTATAAATCGGTACGAATTCCAACAACGTTTATAACAAACCACAACATTTGATAAGAAATTATCTAGCAACTATGGATAAGAAATGCGGCGTCCAATTTTTTTATATGTGGCCTAAAACATTTGATAGCCGAACCAGTCCTGCCCACAACCGATAAAATCTACTTCCTACACCTTGGCAATAAATCAAAGTAATACGACGAACCTCTCTAGGCAGGACAGCTAACGAACAGTAATACCGGCATGACTTTACATAAAAAATATATTATCCAATATATTACCGCTAATAATTCGAACGTTTACCTCTTAAGTAGTCATCTTTAATTAGGATGGTGAGAAAAATAATCGGTATCCAAAAATCGAAGCGAACCGAACCGAAATATCCGGTTCCAAACCTATATCGAATTATGAAATTATCCTAATAGATATTAAAATATTTTATTCAAATAAGCGAACCGGAACCGAACCGAATTATCTGAACTAACCGAACTTCACAAAAAAAATAAATATATTTTATTAAATATGCAAATAATATAATTCTTATATTTATATTACACATTATTAGTTAAAAAAAATTATTTTTATTTTTATTAAGAATTTTTGGTCAAATATCAAAATGGAACTGAGATACCCGAATGGATCCCCAAACAAAATAAGATAATTATATGAAAGGATGTCAAAACTATTATCCAAATAACCGAGCCTGAACTGAATCAAACCTGAACGGAACCGAATCCGAACCAAAATTAAAAATACATGAATGGATCTTAGATTTCTATATTCGAACTACCCGAAACCCGAAAGAGCCGAACCGAATACTCCAGCGCCCACCCCTACTCATTATCGTGTCATATTTAAATGTTACTGACTCCTCAACTCTGTTGTCTTGTTACCAAACCAGAGATCGAATTTGGTTCACTATATGAATATATTTTCATATATTAATGGAGTTTGAAGTAATAAACTCACTCGTTGTATTCCAGAAATTAATGTAATTAAAGTATTGGTCACTTTCATCACAAAAGTAATATATATAGATGTTGTTCCCAGCTATAATTTAGGCTTAATATAATAAATTATTATTCTTTTTCAAGACCTACAAAAGTTATTAATTTTCATTTCTACTTTTTCGTTTAACATGTAGATATAGGAAGGGATCTCGAAAGTTTGTTGTTGATACTAGGTGTAGTACCTGTCCAAAAAGCTCATTTCGACTTAAGGCCTAGATGGACACCGACATCAAGATGAGAAAGAGGGCTTAGAAGGGCAAAACCTAGATGGGCCGATCTGACGAGCTGAACCTTCCAGCTCGAAGCCCATTAGGTTAATCTATGTAATTAAGGTTTAAGCATGTATTACTACTATAAATACCCATGTAATTACTCCTAAAAGATATATGAAATTCTTCCTAACTTTTACCCACAAGATCAAAGACCTAAACCTAATTGTTAAGTCTTGATTCAATAGTTGGCGCCGACTGTGGTGACATTAGCTAGACAATCTCGTAATCAATCTTTGCAGGAATAATTCACCAGAGCAATGACCACGGGAGCAAATAAAAAAGGACCATATGGATCTACCATCGACGCAGGAAACCGAGACGATCAAGTGGAGAAGACGGGATTTGACCATGAAGACGAGGTCCCAGAAATCACCATGCAAGACCTGCTGAACCAGATAAAAGAGCAGAAGGCAGAAACCGCTAAACTCAAGGCGGAGTCCCAGAACCTGAGGGCACAACTGGACGACATCACCGCATCCAGCGAGGAAAGAGATACACGCACAATTAACCGATATCTATTCGGAGCATCTCGTCAAACACCCGAGATAGTAGATGGGAACCAAGGTCGGATAGATTATACGAACGCAACCAGATTCAGAAGCACAACCAAAGACACCGAGATGCAGAATATCCGCGAACAGCTGAAGATCATGAGTTCGCAGGTACACCAGGCCACCAGCTCGGCCCCCGACATCCTTCGCGCCATCGAAGAGACACATAGAACCCCGTTCTCCAGGAGAGTCACCGACATCTCATTTCGGCACTATGCCAAAATCAAGTTTACAGGATATGACGGCAGAAGCGACCCGGTTTAATACCTAACAGCCTTTACCATCGCTATGGCACAAGCTCAGTTCTCCGCAGAAGAACAAGATGCAGGTCTGTGCCAACTTTTTGTTGAAAACTTGTCAGGTTCGGCGCTGCACTGGTTCTCCCGTTTGGAGCATAGAACTATCAACAATTTTCAACAACTTTCAATCATGTTCATCAAACACTACTCGATGTATATCGCCAAAAAAGCTTCAACAACCGACTTATGGACACTATCCTAGCAAGAGGATGAGTCTTTAAAAGATTTCATTAACAGGTTCAAAGGAGTCGTAGCTCGTATCGTAATCAACGACGAAGGAGCGATCGCCGCCCTGCGAAAGGCCCTATGATTCAAGTCAAGGTTCAAGGACGAGTTGCTCATCAACCCTCCAAAAACGTTAGAGGACGCACTTCACCGAGCTAACAAATTTATCGAGATAGAGGAAGAGCACACCATGATGTCCAAAAAACACCACGTCGCGTAGTCTAGCCGAGATAAAGATGAAATCCCTCGAGAACCAAGGCAGCACTATTCAAGAGATAGGCGGGGACGCGCGACCTACGCGATCACAGACAGCAAGAAAAATACTGACCAGCCTCCACCTTCGGATAACGATCCGGAAGCGTACTGCAACTTCCATAAGCGAACCGGACATAAAACCGCGGACTGCCACCACCTACAGGCTCTCTTGTTGAAGAAATTTCAGGACGGCAAGATTGATACTAGCATAAGCAGGAACAATGATCGACGACGAGGTGGAAACACATGGCATAATTCATCTACGAAGGACAAGGCCCATCGGGTTAGCACAGTTCGGGAAAAGAGCTTGCATACCAGCGACGACATGGCACCTCCCACTCGAACATGAGATCGTAGCCCGGACGATCGAGCCAAAGAGGGATTGTTACCAAGAAGACGAGTCAACATGATCATGGGTGGCCTAGTCTCCTGCAACGACTCTGCACGATCTATCCGAAACTCCAAACAACGAGCTGTCACTGCGCGGAAAGAAAAAACTGACATCGCACCGACCTCTCAGCCACTCGAATTTCGAGATGCCGACCTAAAGGGACTAAGTCAACCTCACAACGACTTCCGAGTCATCGAAATAGTCATCGCAAACACTGAAGTAGCTCGAATACTTATTGATACATGTAGCTTGGTGGATATCATTTTCAGAAGAACGCTTGACAACATGGGCATAAGTGCCGACCTGATCAAGGACGGCATGAAAACACTCACAGGTTTCAACAGCGAAACCGTCTCTTCCGCCAAAACGATCAAGTTGCATGTTGAGGTTGGAGGATACACCCATATAGTAAAATTCGTTGTCATGGAATAGGACTCGACATTTAATGTAATATTAGGTACACCGTGGCTCTATTCCATGAAAGCAGCAGTGTTGACCTACCACCAATGCATCAAGTTTCCAACGGACAGGGGGACGTGGACTTTCCAAGGAAATCAACACGTAGCCCGAACTTGATTTTTGACAGAACATCGGACACGAACCTTGCATGTATCAGATAAAACCACAAGCCCACTGTCGATCTACAACTCCATACCAGAACTCGACAAAGTCGAACAAGTCAGTATTCACACTGAACATCCAAGCTGAACTACGAGAATCGGGAAAGAGTTGGACGAAACCATCAAGGCCAAGCTAATCGAACTATTAAAGAAAAAAGTCAGTACCTTCGCTTGGACAATGGACGACATGAAGGGTATCGACCCATCGATCACCTGCCACGAGCTAAACGTGGATCCAAGATATAAACCAATAAAGCGGAAACGCCGAAAGCTCGAAACAGAACGCTCCCAGGCAGTCAATAACGAGGTAGAGAAACTTCTGAAGGCGGCTTAATTGCTGAGGTGAAGTACCCGGAGTGGCTGGCTAACCCCATCGTCGTTAAGAAGAAGAACGACAAGTGGCGCGTGTGTGTCTATTTCACCAACCTCAACAAGGCGTGCCCCAAGGAAATGTTCCCCCTACCTCACATAGACAGACTGGTGGAAGCTGCAGCAGGCAATGAACTCTTGACTTTTATGGATGCCTTTTCAGGGTACAACCAGATCATGATGCACCATGCGAATCGGGAAAAAACCGCCTTTATCACAAACAAGGGAATCTATTGCTATAAGGTAATGCCCTTCGGGCTTAAAAATGCAGGAGCAACATGCCAACGCCTAGTAAACAAAATGTTTGCCAGTGAGATCGGCATATCTCTGGAAGTTTATATCAACGATATGCTCGTTAAATCCGCCGAGGCCAACGATCACATCCAACACCTGGAGAAGTGCTTTGAAACGCTCAACCTCTACGGAATGAAACTTAACCTGGCCAAGTGTACCTTCGGAGTCACATCTGGTGAGATCCTAGGGTACATCGTAATGAAGAGAGGGATTGAAGCGAACCACAAGCAAATTGGAGCCATCCTCAACTTGCCAGCACCGCGGAAAAAGAAGGAAGTACATAATCTCACAGGTCACATCGCCGCGCTAAACAGATTCATCTCCCGGTCCACCGATAAGAGCTTACCCTTCTACCAAATCCTTAAAGGAATCAAGTGTATTGAGTGGGATGAAAAGTGCCAGATCTCATTCGACGAGCTCAAAGCATACCTAACTACACCACATGTACTCGCCAAACCAGAGGGTGGCAAGATCCTTTACCTATACGTTGCAGTTTCCAAGGCAGCAGTCAGTGGTGTCCTCGTAAAAGACAACTAAGGAGAGCAAAAACCGATTTTCTACGTCAGCAAGTCGCTCAACGATGCCAAGACGCGATACCCATCCATCGAAAAGATAGCACTGGCAGTAGTGTCCGCAGCTCGGAAATTACGACCTTACTTCCAGTCATATACCATCGTCGTGCTCAGTAACCAGCAATTACGCACTATCCTCCATAGCCCAAACCAATCTGGAAGATTGACCAAATGGGCAGTCGAGCTTAGCGAATACGATGTGGAGTATCGAAATCGAACATGTTAGAAGTCCTAGGTTCTTGCAGATTTCATTGCCGAAGTACCACCCGAAGCACATATCGCACCATCAGAAGATGTATGGAATATTTATGTTGACGGATCACAAAGGAAGCAAGGGTCAGGTGCAGGTGTCAGGCTCGAATCACCAACAGGAGAAGTACTTGAACAAGCTTTCAGGTTAAAATTCAAAGCGTCCAACAACGAGACAGAGTACGAAGCGTTGTTAGCAGGGCTACGACTTGCAAAGAACCTCGGCGCTTTGTGCATACATGCCTTCTGCGACTCCCAGCTCGTCACCAGCCAGTTCAGCAGAGAATATGCCACAAAGAATGACAGGATGCCGCAATACCACCAAATGGTCCAAGAGATGGCAAGCAAATTCGAAAGAATCAAGCTCACCAAAATTCCTAGGACCAAAAACCAGCTTGTCGACACGCTGGCCAACATGGCTTCCACCAATGAGCTTGACTCCAAGCGAACCATCCCAATGGAGTACATAACTTCACCAAGTATCACCACCATGATGGCTAATGCCATCGACGAGTTAGTATCTTTTGAACGAGAGCAAGACCAGCAAGGCTAGCCCGACTGGCGAACCAAGATAAAAGATTACAACCTTACAGGAATAGTGCCCGAAGACAAATGGGCAGCACGGCGATTTCGAGTCTAAGCAGCGAGATACACCTTCGTTGATGAACAGCTCTACAAAAAATCTGCATCCGGAATCCTACTACGGTGCATCAACGGAGAAGACATGCAGAAGGTCCTCGCTGAACTCCACGAAGGTGCCGGCGGAAGTCATTCTAGTGGGCGCTACCTGGCTCTACGCATCAAGAAGCACAGACACTACTGGCCGATGATGCTGCATGATAGCCAGGAGTTTACCAAGCGATGTGAAATGTGCCAGTAACATGGACCAACTAACCATGCACCCACCGAACTGTTAAACGCTTCAGAAAACCCCTATCCATTCATGAAATAGGGGATGGACGTAGTGGGACCTTTTCCAGTCGCAACAAACAAGCACAAAATCCTGCTAGTAATGACCGACTACTTTACCAAATGGGTCGAAGCAGAATCGTACACAGCGGTCAAAGCAAAATAGGTTTCGTGTCCAAACACCACAGACTCTTAGTTTGGCAAAATGATCCCTATGTACAGGGTCATTAAAAACCTACGTTATATATGAGTGTTGCAGGTACATGACTTCATATGGGAAAACATAATCTGTCGGCACGTCATCCCGTACGAAATCATGATGGATAACGGCACCAATTTCTGTGCAAAAACAGTAAAGGCTTTCTGCGATAGGTGGACGACAAATTAGCCACACCCCCGAAAAATACATCGCTTTACACTAACCAGCTACTTATTGTCCATGTTATAGGTGGAAAATCTGGCTGAATCATTCCACGCCGAGGTACCCGCAGGCAAATGGGCAGGCCGAGGCCATTAACATATCTATAGTCGACAGACTGAAGAAACGACTCGACTCTAAAAAAGGACTTTGGGTGGACGAGTTGGACGGCGTCTTATGGTCGTACCGAACTACACCTCGACAGTCTACCAATCAGACATCATTCTCCTTGGCCCACGGAAGTAAAGCCTTAGCACCATCCGAAGCAGCAGTATTTAGCTTACACCAAAACAAGTTGCCAAAAAGTAAAGCCGTCAACGATGCCATGCTCCTCGATTCTCTCGACAACGTCGAGGAAATCCGCGATAAAGCACTTATCGGATACATGCCTATCAGCAAACCACGAAACAATATTACAACAAAGGCTTCAAGCAGAGGCGATTCAAAGAAGGAGACTTGGTCTTACGAATGACCTACGCGAACACGGCAGAAGAAAACACCGGCAAAATGGGAGCTCTGTGGGAAGGCCCATATGAAGTGTCCAAGATAGTCAAACACGGAGTATAAAAACTGAAAGCTACAGATGGAACGCTGATCCTGAACTTTTGGAATGCCACCAAACTTAAGAGATTCTATTCTTAGGTTCCTTTGTACCGTGAACTACGACCTGGCTTGATCCCTGTTTTCAGGGTACGTAGGCAACCCATTGGGTGCAACTATTTCACTTAATAAAAATCAAATTTTCTATAGATTATTCGATCCCCGAGTCAGTCTCGGCACCTTTTACAGTATTAGCACACATAACTGTACCAACTACTTCTTTACAAATAAACTCCTGAAACCATAAACTAAAGCCAAGCTATAATTCGCACATACCCTGCACAAAGACGGGGATATCAGCGAGATCAAAGTTTTCTCATCATGGCTCCAAAGACCTTTAACAAATCCGAGGTCCGTCTCGCGTACTCCTAAAGATGGGTACTGAGATCAAAGTCTTTCTCATAGACAAACATGTTTACTAAACTACAAATTTACGTACAAAGTACTACGCAAAATACGCCGAGCTATAGCTTTATTTCCATTATAAAAAAGTACCAGCATTACAAAAGTCTGTAAGGAAAATAACAACGACCTAGCAGATGTGAAAATCTGGAAACATCTATCTTTTTGAACATAAAAGCAAAACCGCCGACACACAAGGCAGACCCGAATCCTAAGAAAATACGACAGCTACCCCAAAGGAACACAAGAGGTAATAGACAGGCCGACACCAATCCTAAGAAAACTGTGAAAGCTGCTCCAAAGGAACAGCTACACTCTCGGCGTCGCTGGAGTAGCAGGCTGGACCTCAGCAGAAGCCTCTGAACTCCTTGGAGTAGATCGAATCAAATTAGAACCATGCTCGTTGAACGAAGGTTAGAAAACAAAGTCTTCAAGTGTCAGGTCAGTTATGTCTATAGCATCGTACTACACCTGGAGCTCCACAACATCCGCCTCGAGCTTCGCCATGATCTCAGGAGGCACAGATCCGCCTTCTCCAACTATGAACCACACGCAGTCTAAAGTCTCCTTAGCTTGGGAGTACTCCTGAATAATGTGATTGGATTTGTCTCGGTCCTCCACGTGATGCCGAAGCTTCTCGAGGTTAGTTGCACATTCAACCTGAGTCTCTCGCCGAGTCAATGCGACCTGTGAAACTGGGGAGAGTCGGAGCCTTTTCATCTTGCCCTCATGCAACTTCTCAAGGGCAGCATAAGCCTCTCGCAGCTCGAAGAAGTCGGCACCCGTTTGTTCCTAAATGACTTGCTGATTAACAAGCTCTGTCATGGCAACCACATAGGTGTTTTGAAGTTCAGCCCTCAGAGCAGCAAGGTCGCTGGTAGCAGACGCCGTGGTGTCACTTAGCATCCTCTTCATTGCAGCTACCTGCATCGTCAGCTGCTTAATCACCTCCTCCTGCTTGTTCAGCTTCAGCCGATCTTTGGCGAGGCGCTGCTTGCCCTTGTCAACCAGTTTTGACAACCTGATCAGCTCGTCCTCATTACCGGATAGAGATCAGAGCATAGAAAGCAATGATCTTGTTGGTTGTCGCCAAAGTTTATACGTTAAATTCATAACTGAGTTAGCACTTATACAAATAAAATGGGGAAAAAGAACGGGAACAAGAGCATACCTGGCAAGCTTTCTGAGACAAAATTTCATAAACCTTAGGTGCCAACAGCCGATCTACAGTTGGAATGATCAGACCATTGGCCCCGAGACGGTTCACCAATCCCGCACACACTTGATTATCCTGCACAAACGGTGTGCCCCTATGTTTGAACAAGAAAGCCCAGCTTTCTCGCGAGTTATCTTGCCTCTCAGTTTGGGAGCTTCTTTCCTCCACATTTTGAGGATCTGCAGCTCCATCCTCCTCTTGCTTCTCCTTACCCTCATCCTCATTATCACCACCTGCCTCATCTTCATCATCACCACCTGCTACAAGAAGATGAGGAAGCTCCTCAGCAAACGTTTCTAAACTAGGGTCCAGGGGCTCTACATCCCTGGTCATCTCTCCCAAGATTTGGAAGGTCGTTGGGGTTCCGCTAGGAGGAGCAGGCAGTGGAACAGACATGTCGGTAGTACGACCTTCCTCAACAGGAACTTCCAGCTGCTACACAAAAACATTTTTTCTTGTTAATGTTCCCCAGTAGGAACACATCCATTCACTGTTTGTCCCCCAGCAGGGACTTCTTCTCTTGAGCTTTGCTCCTCAGTTAGAACAACAGCTGAGTTCAGTTCTTCAGTTTCATCAATTACGAGCACCTCATGAGACTGCTGATCCCAATTGGATCGGTGCATTTTACTTGTTACCAGAACAGGGCAGGGATCTTCGCTACCCGTAGAACCAAACGTTTGCTTGAGTTTCCTTTTCGAAGTCGAGGCCGATTTCTCCAGATTGGAAGTATAATCCGCTATAGGTTTTGGGCGACCCATCCTTCTGATTTTCTTAATAGGACAAACGTTGAGGTCCCAACTGGATGCAAAAAGAAGAAGTCACAGTTAGACGAATACGCATGCAATAAAAACATCAGATTCCTTTGTACCCTTACCAGAATTGATGAATCGAATGCTATCTTGGATACGCTCACGGGTGAACTGATTTATATGATAGGTTCCTGCTTCTCGAAATCTCTCAACGTCCTCAAGAAAGTTCGGCGGAAAGGGACCAGTGTTGAGATGGAGCTCTGCAAATAACAACAAAAGCTGAGTTAGATTCATTAAAAATTTCACATGTATCATCTCGGCGGTCCTAGGTGGTATCTACCAAAGGTGTCTGCCCATTTCTTTTTCAGGATTCTTCCTACATCGCTGACGGATTCCAGGACAACCTTCATAAAGAAGTATTTCGTCTTCCAACCATGGATCTTGTCCCCTTGACCTATAGTTATCAACTTATACTGAGGTTTGAAGTTGATATAGATGAAGTCGGTGTTCAACTTTGTCCCCTTATGCACAATCGGGTTGATCGACGACATGTTCTCCAGGTACCTGACACCAAGATCCACGTTGAACTCGTGAGCGTGAGCCATCAGGGCTATCATCTGGCTAATCGAAGTAGCAGCCAGCTGTGAAATAGCAATCTTTCGTCTCGCGCAGTACAAGATCAGCAACTTCGGTAAGGCAAGCCAGACGTGACAGTTCCTGAAAAGGGATTCATATAAACACACATAACCTTGGGGACAATCCCAGGGTCGTTGACGCGATTTGGGAATTAGAATCAAAATTTCGTTGAAGAAAGGGAAATCTCGGACAAGCTCCCAAATCGATTTCTCTGAACACTTAGTAGGCGCAAGTCCTGTCAGTTCGTCGTCTGGAGAAACCCAATTTCCTTGAGGATCCCGTTCTTCAAAAGCTACCTCTAGTTCGGCGATATGCAGGTCGTCGCGAGAGGCTGAAGATTTCTTAAATTTTACGCGGGAGGTGGACATAGCTTACAATCGGGGAAATCACCGAGCTACTGGAGATAACCGCCGAGCTGAAAATTCTAGAGAGAGAAAGAAGAGAGAAGGGAGAGCGATTCTACCTGTGAGGAAATTCTGAAAAGTGAAGTATGAGAATGAAGGTTTGGAGGGGTATTTATACCCTGGAGAGACGGCGGTTACCGAGGAGCGAAATCATTGCGCCTGGGAATATGTAAAGGTGTGACCTTCTAAATTCCTCTACGAAAACGATTCGATAAAGGCTATAAGAGCATTTAATGCACAACCGAAATAAACTTTTATTCTTAGAAGATCAATCGCCGACTTGCGAACTCGTCGCCGACCTGGAGGGACTAACTGTTTATACCAGGTGTAGCACCTGCCCAAAAAGCCCATTTCGACTTAAGGACCAGCTGGATACTGACGTCAAGATGAGAAAGAGGGCTTAGAAGGGCAAAACCTAGATGGGCCGATCTGACGAGCTGGGCCTTCCAGCTTGAAGCCCATTAGGTTAATCTATGTAATTAGGGTTTTAAGAATGTATTTCTACTATAAATACCCATGTAATTACTCCTAAAAGATATATGAAATTTTTCCTAACTTTTACCTACAAGATCAAAGACCTAAACCTAATTGTTAAATCTTGATTCAACATTTGTTATATGTTTAAGTTTGTAGTTTCCGACTTCTTAAGATTTTGGTTTTTCATTAACAAGACAAATTTAAAACGCTTGCAATTTTATTCACTTAAATGGAGGAGAAACGTAAAATAAAAATATGGGTTTCGAATTTAGGAGACTAACATCTTAAGCCACTTGTTTAGAAGATATGTTAAGTTTTTGTATTTTAAAATCATAAAAGAAACTATAACTTCTAAAGACAAAAGAAAAAACTTCTCTTTTCAATAGAAATATGAACAGCGAAAAAAGGAAACCCACCCTTCCTCCTCTTCTGAGCACAGTTCCCTGCACTGCGACATGGAAATATTGGCAAAAGACTAGCGATGGCACGTGGTGGCTTGAGCTTCTTTAATATATCCCAAGTTGGCGAATCCCTTCTCCAAGTCACAAGATTAAGCGGAGGCAACACAGTGAGGAGCATCAGCAAGGCGGAGTGGTCTTGGCTACACGGGCTCCACAGCTCTCGGAATAAAAGACGGTTAGTAGCGGCAGTGGATGGGTTTTCCAATGGGAAGATCTATTTCTTACAAAAGAACGGCGGCAGAATGCACATATTTGTGGCTTGAGATGCTGATGTAACATCCCAATTCTGCTATTTAGTAAAGGGGTGATTTATTTTTTTGAGAAAATAGAGAGGTTAAGTAAACTTAACTAGTTAGAAGGACTAGCTAGCTCAGCTAGGTGAGTAAAATGGCAGCTCAACCAAGCTCAATGAGCTGAATAAGTACTAACCGAGTTGGGTGGACTGGTCACCTAACAACGAAGCTTAGTGAACTAAGAAGTGGAGTAGCTTATAGGTGAAAGGTCACCAAGCGAATAATTGCAACAATTGGCCGAATGGGCACCAATTGAAAAGATGCAACAAAGGGTTGTGTCTTTTCGCCAAACTATAGCCATTCACCCCTATATAAAGGGAGGACGTGGTAGAGGTCAAACACATCTAAAAAACAAATGAAATCACTCCCAAACACGTACAAAGAGGAAGAGAGAAATGATGGATCCGAAAGGGTACGAACCAATGACAGTTCCAAAAGGGTGTGAACCATGGACGGATCCGAAAGGGTGCAAAGACGTGCTCGAAGAGGTGCGAGTCGAATACATAATTGAAGAGGTGCGATATGGAAACATGCTAGAAGACCTATCTTTCGTTTACTTAGCCAGCGGAGATGGTTGGTTGTATAGCTAAGTACCATAAATGTAAGGTATTTGACGGATATTGAATTAAGAAGGTTCGATATGGGTCCGCAAAATGAGGAAAATGTATGGCTTAACATTAATTATGAATTTTGTTGCGTAAATAGACATAGTTCAGTTTGAGCAGGTGACTTGAACCTTAGCGCTTTGGCTGCGGCTTTGGGGAAGTCGGGTCGGGGTGTCACAAGTGGTATTAGAGCATGTTTGATCCCAGTGAAGGGAAAGGTACTAAGTGAACCAGTCTAAGTGATTAAAGATTAGTTTTGGGGAGAAACTAAGGAACTGGTAAAAAAGTATGGACCAAAGGCTTGATCATAGTAGTATCGGAAGTTGCAGCATAAACATTAAGTGCTTGGAAACTGGGAATGGTTTTCTAAAGCTTATCTTATGTCCAAGAAACTTACCAATTTGACTATGGGTGATGAGTATATGGTAATTTGAGGGATATACCAAGACTCACTCATTCTGGTAAAGGATGGGATGAGTGGCTTGAGGATCATAAAGGATTAAAAACGACTGTATGACCATTCAGTTATGTTGATCACAAGGTGATTCAGATGGGAAAAAAAGCCTAGGGAACATGATGATTCTGCCAGGGCTTACCCAGTCCAGACAGAGACCCTCATTTCGAGAGACAATCTGTTTGTACAACCGTGGATTAATCAAAATCACTAAGATTACCAATGTGAATTTGGGATGTAGAAAAGATAAAATTACCACCGAATTCGAGGACAAATTCATTCTAATGGGGGGGGGGGGAATTGTAGCATCCTATCCTGCTATTTAATAAAGGGTGATTTGTTTTGAGAAAATAGACAGTTAGGTAAACCACATTAGCTGGAAGGACTAGTTATCTTAGATAGGTGAGTAAAATGGCTGCTTAATCAAGCTCAATGAGTTAAATGAGTACTAACGTAGATGGGTCGACTGGTCATATAACACTCAAGCTTAGTGAACTAAGGAGTGGAGTAGCTTATAGGTGAAAGGTCACTAAAAGAATAGTTGCAACAATTGGTCGAATGAGCACCAATTGAAATGTGCAACAAAAGATTGCTTCTTTTCGCCAAAAGACACCCATGCACCCCTATATAAAGGGAGGACGTCGAAGAGCACAAGCACATCTAAAACACACACATAAAATCACTCCTAAACACGTACAAAGAGAGAAAGAGAGAAGGGACATATTCGAAAGGGTGCGAACCAAAGACGGTTCCGAAAGGGTGCAAACCAAGGACGGGTCCGAAAGGGTACAAAGGCGTGCTCGAAGAGGTGGATGTCGAATACGGGCTCGACGAGGTGCGAGTCGAATAGGGCTCGAAGAGGTTCGATTCGAATATGGGCTCGAGGAGGTGCGAGTCGAATACGGTCTCGAACGGGTGCGAGTCGGAAACAAACTAGAAGACCTATCTTTTGGTTACTTAGCCAGTGGAGATGGTTGGTTGTATGGCTAAGCACCATTAAAGTAGGATATTTGACGGATAGTGAACTAAGAAGGTTCAATATGGATTCGTAAAATGAGGCATAGGTATGAGTTAACATTAATTATGAATTTTCCTACGTAAGTTCATGTAAATCATCATGTTTAGTTCGAGCGGGTGGCTTGAAGTTTGGCTCTTTGGCCGCAGCTTCAAGGAAGTCAGGTCGGAGCGTTATAGCCGAGCTCTGGTGTTTTCCATATTTCATACTGATGGGGACTCTGGATATATCCATCCCCAGCGGCGACGCTCTCTCTTCACAGCGGAAACGCTTCCAGACCTAATCTTCCTCTTCGTCTTAGCCGCACTTTTTCTTGGGCCTGTGCTTCCATTTCGGCCAATCGGTTGTTGAAAATGCAGTTATGGTGACATTTGCAGTTCTAGTTGGCCGGCGTAGGGCTGGGCATTCAGATTTTTAGATGTTCGGATTTTGACTATAGAATATATTCAGATATTTTATGACTTCAAATCGGATTCAGTTTGGTTGTCGTCGGGTTCGGTTTGGTTCGGGATCGAATTTTCTAATATTTCAGTTTTTTAGGTCGATTTTAATTTTTGGATTGAAATCGGATATAAATATCCTAAATGATTCGAAATGAAAAAATCACTAAACGAAATGCTAAAAAAATTATTATACGAAATACAAAAAAAATCAGACCAGATACAATAGAAAATAAGATAAAATTTATGTCTCCAACTACAAGTCTCTCTTCAAATTTTGTCTAAAGAGACGTGATAAGTTATATTGAAATCTTCCTTCATTGTGATTACTATTCCTCGTTACTTAAGGGATGGAATCAAATAGATAAATAAATTGTGATACTTGTTGACATATAGTTATTGTTCCATCATTGATTTCTTTATTGCAGCACAAAAAAGACATAATTTAATGTTGGTTTGTATAGAGGTGCCGAGCCAAAACAGTTGAATTTAAACTTACAAAATTTGAACAATTAGGCACTAAATTTAGTAGATGAAGGAACAAAGTGAAATTTACATAACTATAAATATGTGATTTTGCAAAAAGAGAAAAAAAGAAGAATAAAGAGATAAATCGACAATGCTGTCTAACGTTAGAAACTTATAATCTATTAGGGATATTGTGTTCGGTTATTTCGAATATCTGAAATTCATTTGAATATATCCAGTCGGGTTCAGTTATCCGAACCAAATAAATATAATATCCATTCGGATATTTTAGTCAACCTGAATCCGATCTGAATCCGATTTTTCGAATAGATTTTGGGTTCGGATTTCGGGTATTATGCCCAGTCCTAGGCCGGCAACAGATTTAGGATTTTTCTAGATCCCTTCCTTTTCTTCAAACCTAGGTTATCGACTTAACTGTAATTAGTTTCTATGGTTAGATTCAAGGATTTTGTGGGTTTTGAGCCTTGATTGTATAAGGCTTTAAAGTTTATCATCTGATCCTAATTATTTAGAATTTTGTAATAAATCTAAATCCGATTGTAATTATAAGCATCTATTTAAATAGCAAATCTTATAAAAGAAAAAAAAAAAAAAAAACTACAATTTCTAACCATTCAATTTTATCGTTGGACGTATGACCCCATCACATTTGGTGTGATCTTCTCCACGTAACTGCGTAAGTCTTCATGCTCCACTTCGACTTTGATGTTTATCAAGCTGATGTAGACAAATAGTTATGTCTAATTTACAGGTGTTTGGTCGGAAATTTTACTATATAGTTAATAAGATTTTTTTTTTTTAAACAATGTAATCTCTAAATAAGCTTAGAAATAATATTGCTTTAGAAAGAAATATTTCAACGGGATGGTCCGGCAAGTTCTAAACAACGTTCAAATCCTCCACATTTCTGTTTTTATTTTTATTTTTTTAACCTGGGGGTATCCCGGGCCTATGGAAGGGCCCAGACTAATCCCTAAGGGGAGGTGCAGCCCACAGATAGACCCTCTCTCCGGGTATGCAAATGGGCCGTAAGCAATGGACCCATATTTGTGTAGGTGTCCAGGAAATGTGACTTTGATTCGCGCAGCAGGTGGATCGAACCTGGAACGTGGTGACGTCCAAGGCCCCCCTCCTTACCACTCAACCACAAGTCCCGGACCACATTTCTGTTTTTGTCAACAAATCCTCCACATTTCTGCATTAGGATAAAGTATTATTACTGGAAAACGGTTTCCCCCTAAACTTCAAAAAACTTCAAATTTAAAATAATAAAAAGTCCTTAAAGCTAATAAAAAAACTTCAAAAATCTCAATTATATTTTGCACACTTTGGATTCCCTCATGGGGTTTTAAAATAAAACATATTAAGCCAAATTAACATTTAATAATCAAATTTAGCAATAATTAAGGCCCAATAATTTATATTAGATTTTAACCCGCACGGGGTTAATTAATATTTTTAATTTAACCTTTTTATTTATTATTTACGATAATTATATAAGTGTATAGTTTGAGATATTAAGTGATAATATTTGTATTAAATTTATTTTTATTAATATTTTGTATATGATGTAATATATGTGTTGAGTTTGATAAACTAAGTAAATGTACTATGTAGTTCGACTATTTAAAATATATGTTCTGATTTCTCGAATGGTGTAATATGTGCATTTTGCTATCATTATGTGTATGGTCATACATTTTCATATGACTAATTTTATAATTTCACTAATGTCACAATATATATATA
>OVBE01008115.1:0-17579 GCA_900406425.1 Iberis pinnata
TATATATATATATATAATGACATAAAATTTGAATTTATTTCATTTTATTACGTTTTTTATTTTGTACTTTAATAATATAGATTATTTAAAAGTGTATATCCAATATAATATTTTTATTACATATTTTATTTTATTAAATGTTTGATTCTTTACAAAATAAAAGATAAAAAAACATGTAAATATTCTAATTATAAAAAGTTAATATGGTTAAAATAGAATATTCTTTTATATTCTAAATTAACTTAATTGTAGATATAATTGATAAATATTCTAATTTTAGAAAGTTAAAAACCGTATAATATATCGAAAATATAACATTTCTAAAAAAATATATAAATAAAAGGTTGATACAAAACTTAAAATCACCATATATTAATTAGGATTTATGTTTTTATCATAGATCTATACTATAAAATACACGTTTGAGAATTTAGTTTAAGAAAATATAAAACTGAATGTATTAGGTTTTGTATATGATAGGATATGTATTTCGATTGAAATAAACTAAATAAATGTTCAATGTAATTCGATTATTTAAAATATATGTTCTGGTTCGTAATACATACATTTCATCATTGTTATGTGTATACAGTGTTGGTTAAACTTTTGCATATATAATTTCACTAAATGTCACACGACAGAAATATATTAAAATATATATTTTTTTAATATGTGAAAAAATAATCTTAAAAACAATAATGTTTGAAAGCTATAGTCTATTTATTTTTTATTATATTTAATATATTAAAAATGTTTAAATGTATTTATTAATTTAAAACTACATAAAAAAATGAAACGTTGCATAAAAGAATAAAACATATATTTTAAATGGCATAATTCATGGTTTTAAAAACATACATATAGGTTTCGATAAACTGTTTATAATATATTCTTAAATTATAATTACTAATAATTAAATATAATACTCACATATAATGTTTGTAAAATAAATTAAAAAAAACCAAAAATATGCCATGATTATCGATCCGTGAAAGCATAGATTCAAAAAAGCTAATTCTTGCACGAAAAAAATTATTTAATATATTTCCAAAATAATAATATACCACATTACAATAATCTTATTTTTAAAAATGTCTTCCAATTTAATAATATAGATAAACATTTATCATTTTAATTTCTAAACCATAATAAATTATTGTCATATTAAATCATTTTCTTATTTTTGAGTACAAAATGATTAAAATACTTTCATACTATCTCTTTTTTCTTCACTTTCATACTATCTCAACTTTTATTTTAAAGCTAAGCAGATAAAACAGTAACTTTAGACCAATTCTATAAATTTTGGGGGCCATAATATTTATTGGGCTAAATTTAGACATAATTTTTTTAAATGGATCTATTTTGGGCTGGACAATTTAAAGGATATTTACATAATGGGCTTTATCATCCATATAATTTGGGTAGTCAAATAGGATTTTGGAGAGGCTACTTTCAACTCAGAAATTTCTAGACATATTTAATTTTTGTTTTCATCTTAGAAGTGACTATATGAAGACTGACCACTTGAGCTATCAACTCAAGTCAAAATTTATAGACATATTTATAAATCCTCAACATAGATGAATTCAATTTTTATAGCTTACTACAATTAATAAAAAGTATTAATTAAAGTCGATCATAAATCATAGCAAAACAAATACGAGTGTGTGATTTAAATAAATAATAATAATTTAGAATTCGGTTAATTTTTAAAACTATACATATTTTATACTATCAACTATATACTAAAAAAAATATACTTTTTAAAAATACTCTTTAATTTACTATCTAATTACATGTATTGTCACTCACACTATCTATATGTCCAATATTCATTATCATTATCTTAAAAAACTTAAAAAATTTTTATTAAATATATAAAACAAATATTTTAAAATAAGCTATATTACCATTATTTTAACTTATATTAAACTATATTATCATAATTTCAAAATAATATTTTATAATATATTCTCGCGCATTGAACACAAATAAAACACAAAACATCTAGTTAACCAAAAAAAGCTCTTAAATGTACCGTAAATCGGTTTCTACAACACTTACTTCATTTAGAGTTAGCATAACGTAAGAAGGGGAAAAAAAACTTTAAACTATTGTCAACAATTGATTAATTTTGTTATTGGTAATGTCTTGAAAACCGATATGGAGATCAAACTGGATAATTTTCTGGGTTAACTGCGAATCAACATTGGTTCAATAGTGCAGTTAATATGTTTTATTATTTCAGATATTTATAGGTTTTGTATCTTACATAAATATATTGTTTAAAAATCAAGTACAATTTCTTGTAATTTCTAATAATTTTGATATAAACTTTAAATTAAATAATAAAAAACTATGATGAAAAGTATCTAACAATAAATATAAATTAGTAATTTAAGATCTTAGTATAAAAACTAGTATAATAGTATAAGAATTAAGATAAAATAACTAATGTAAAAAAATAAAACATTATTTTAATTAATTTTCATTTATTCTGTTATATGTTCGTCGTTTTTTTTGGATGACATAATAAAATCTTCAATTAATGCCTATAAATTCACAAATCACAGTATACGTTAGTCAATTATATTTATACCAAAATAGTATTTATATACAATTAAAATATAAATTTTATTAATTAGAATTGCACAAAATTTTATTTTATTGATTAGTATATTGACTCGGTCCTTCCGGTTGATTCGGGTCACGGTTTAACCATGATTTTTACCGGTTTTTTAAGAGATAATTTTAAGACAAATCCGAACCGGATTCTTTGTCGTATCATTGATTTTATCGGTTCTATCGCAGGTCTGAGTAGGATTTCAAAACACTGGTTATTGGGGCTACAACACAATATGAAAATAATACTGTTATAACTAAGAGATAATGATTTATATTTGAAAAAAAAGTTTTCTTATTAGTCCACATTAGATATCGATTTTTATTCAAATACGAATTCTGAACAATAAAAGATAGTACCACATTAGAATTCATTAAAAGAATCAGTAAATAAATTATTTGATGATATTATAAGCACTAAAATGAAATCAAGAGTTTCAACCCATGACTTTTTATTAACAAAAAAATAACAATATATAATGGAGCTAAACTTTTTTTATTTTTGTAAAATGATATTCAATTTAAAGTTTATAGATGTTACATCCAGAAATAGGCAAATACAAAAACTTAATTTACACGTCCATAACCCAAACCCACTAATCCTTTACACCAAAGCCCAAATCCATTAAAATTAACCTTTAACCTAATTAAACTAAACTGCAGTTTTAGTATTAACCATGGTTAGGAGTTAGCAACTAGGAAAATCCTAGCAGTTGTCGGCAAACTCGGATTGCGGATACCACTGGGACAGAGCCGAAGCTGAGATTTTTAGGATCCCAAACAAAACTAAAATATTATTATTTAGTTTTTATCGTTTTAAAAAATTAATATATAAAATTAATATAAAATAAAAAATAATATAGAAAAATTCACCAACGTTTCTATTACATATTAACATTTTTTAATATATTTATGTATATATTAAAATTTTGTTTTTGAAATTTCATAAATTGGGACCCTATAACTTTGGGGGACCCATTAAAATGTATGTGCTCAGATCCATCTTTGCACCGGGACTCCCTTCTTGGCGACCGTTTTGTCGTTAATGGAGTCGTGAAGCCCAATAACACAGTGACGGCAAAACGAGGAGGAAGATTAGAGCGGTAAGCGTTTTCGGTTTTGTGTCCTGGAGTTAATCCTGCAATTGACTGGCTATAATATGAAGTTTATGCTGACACATAGTTAATAGTTGGCACTTGAAGCCGACAAAGGATTTAATTGGTTACATTTCGATTCAAACATGTGGTGAAGCTGTTTTTAGACTTATAGGACCCCCACTAATTCGAAAAAGACTTACCATATATATATAAACGTCCTCTTCCAATAGATATTTGTGCATCTCTTTTTATACGTCAAGAAGATATTTTCGTTTCAAAATTTGACAAAGTTGTAAAAGTCGTTATTGATATCTCAAAAAGTGCAAATATAATATGAAATAATAATCATCTCATAATATATAATAAAAGACATTGCGAAGATTGGAGATATTTTTCTTCTTCTTTTATATCTCTCTTTTCACAAATCGACCCTACAAATAATTCAAAAAGAAATCCATCACAAGAAAATTCTCATAACAAAAAAATTTAAGTATAATAGTACCACATTTTGAGTTTTAATTTCAAAAATGTCGTATATTTTCATATGTTCTAATCACAATAAATATTCTTGTTTGATATCAAATTTATATACTTAATTCTACCTAATGAATTCAAATCTAGTAAATTTTAATTATCAATCTGGAAAATTCAAGTTTTATATTTAATAATAATTTTAGACGTGTAATGTATTAATTTAAATACTTAACTCTAACATAATAGTAGAACATTTTAAGTTTTATTTTCAAAAATAATGTATATTTTCATATGTTCTAAACACAATAAGTATTCTTGTTTGAAATTAAATTTAAATACTTAACTCTAACTAATGAATTCAAATCTAGTAATTAAAATTATAAATCTTGAAAATTCAAGTTTCATACTCCTTCCGTTTCAAAATATATGATGTTTTGGTTAAAAGCGCACATATTAAGAAATTATGTTTTTTCATTTAAAATATTTTATATATTATACATTAAAAACACTTGACCAATCAATAAAAAACTAATATTTTATCATTGGAGGTGGACTATTTAATATCTTTAAAATCTGCATAGAAATACGAAAACATTTTATGTTTTGGAACATAAATAATTATCTAAAACATCCTATATTTTGGAACGGAGAGAGTATTTAATAATATTTTTGAAACAATTTTAGACATGTAATGTATTTACTCCACAAATTAATTTTGATGTCTATGTAATCATTTAAAAATATTAGAATTTGGGTGTATTCTTGCACAAATGAAAATAAGTAAAGAATTATAAGAGGGAAAGAGAAGGATTAAGAGAAAGAAACCTTAAAACGAGGTCGTTTATCAGCGTTAAGCTTTCTAACTTGATACCTTATCTTCTTAGAGAAGAGCCTATTCTGTCTTTTCTCTTTGTACCTTAACACACTTGCTTCTCTTCTCATGTTTCTCTCTTCATCCATCACAGGCACTTCTCCTCTCTACAATCAACCATAAATCATTAACACTAATTAAGCACTAATCATAACTTGTAATCAGAACCGGTCCTGAGCCCAAGCAGATCAAGCATTCGCTTGCGACCCTTTAAAAATTTTAGTTAAGAAAACGGCCTATTTTTATAAAGATAATAGAGTTTTAGCCTATTTTTTCGTTGTAGATTGCGGTCTTTGAATTTTTTTAAAATCTCAGGACCGGTTCTGCTTGCAATACAAGTAAGAGATTAACACAAACTAACATAAGTAGCATTAGTTGGAGCCATAAGCATTGAAGTATCTGTCCATAAAGGTTGTTGATGACGATCAGACCAAGCATTAATTACTTCTTGATGGTTTAAATTTAGCTTTAAACCAAGAACTTTCTCTTCATAATCTGTTGATGTCATATTATCCCAAAAACAAGAACTTGAACCTTCTTGATCAGTACTACTCAATCTCTTTTCTTCTTCTTCTTCATTGTCTTCTTGTTCTTGACCCAAGAAATCCCATGTGAGTTCATGAGAGGAGCTTAAATTGTCAATGGAGATATCGAAAATGCGATTGAAATTATCCATTGATTGCTTGACTTGATCTTGAGAGAAAGCATTAATAGATTCAAAAGTTGAAGAAGATTGATGATCAGTTTCTTCTTCTTCTTTCTTTGGTAACCTTTGTTGTGTGTCCATATGTGTCTTATCTTTTCCTCTGTTTTTCTTTCCCTCCACTTATATTATTTTTTGGGTCTATCCATCAACATACTTAAAATGTGTGTATATATAGACATATTTCAAAACTATTATTTTTATAATTAATAAAAATTAGAAAAGAAATAAGCTTCTTCATTGATTCTTTTTTAATGAGTATAAAACGTGACGATATTTTATCAGGAATAATAATTTAGAATTTTGATGATATATAGCCTACATTAACATAATAACCCATCGTCGAGTAAAATTCATTAGACCAGCACAAAAATTATTGTTAAATAATTTTAAAAATATAATTTTATAATTTCATAAATACCACAAAAAATAAATTTATATTTTAAATATCTTATGCACTTTTAGTTATTACCACTAAAATATTGTTTTTTCCAAAACAAAAAAATTGAATTTTAAGAATTTATAATTTATTTTTTTGGGTTTGAGTTCACTAATTAAAAATTTATGGTTTAACATTAAAATTTTAAAACAAATTTAATTTTGTGGTATTTTTTTTATAAAAAATATAGTATTTTGAAGGTGTGTTATTCAATAAGTGATTTTAAATCAACTCATTTAGAATTAAAATCATCAAAATTTAAAATTCTATAAGATTCATTTGCATAGATTTTTAAATATCTGTAGGATTTTAAATCAACTCCTTTAGAATTAAAATCATCAAAATTTGCAGTTTACTTTGGATTTGAAATCTATATATTTGTTAATAGTATTCCACCTCAAGTCATTTCAAATTCATTAAAATACAAAAAATTTAGAAATCCTTTGTGGTTTGAATAACACTGGATTTTAAAATTTAATTTTAAAATTTTATTTAAAATCTTTCATCGAATAACACTAGATTTCAAACTCTATTAATAAAAGATTTCAAATACTATAATCAATAATACTAGATTTTAAAATAGAATTTAAAATCATCTATTGAATAACACTAAATTATAAATTAAATGAAGTTGATTTAAAATTCACAGTTGAATATCATTTTTTTTTTTTTTTTTAAGATTTTTTTTTTTCATGTATTTAGTGTGTGAATGTGATTGATAAGACGTGGTATCTTATCCCAAAAGTGACGAGATAATCGTAAGCTGATTGGCTTTTAGAATCCAACTTGGAACCAATTCGTGGGACCTTGGCTTACTCTTCCTTTAGCTCACTAGAGACCTTCTACCTCTATTCGGGTATTCGTTCGGATTCGGATCGAGTTTATCAGATTTTCGGTAAGGAAGTCTAGAACCCATTCGGGTATTTTATAGTTTCGGATCGAGTTCAGATACTTTAACTTTGGGTGCGGGTTGGATTCGGATATTTGAACTTCTTTTATATAAAAAAACGAACCAAACCAACCTAAAATTTAATTACTTGAATCGACTTAAAATTTTATTAGTGTTAATCATATTTAATAATTAGTTTAAATATGATTTTTCTTCTTTAATTTATTTATTCTATGAAATTTAAATTATTGTACAAAATATACAAAAAAATTCTAAACTAATTCATTTTAGTTATAAAATTTAATGTATAAATAAATATATATAACACCAAAAAACTCATGACTCCACTAAATTACACAACTTAACATTTAAAATCTATTTTTTTTGAATATATTAATATATATATATATATATATTTTTTTTTTATAACAAACTTATATGCAACTATATATTAATATAGTATAATAATTATAAATTCTGGTATCCATTTGGGTTTTTTCGGATTTCGGGTAATACTCGTTCGGATTCGGGTATCCAAACTACGAAAAACCAAAACCCGTTCGGATATTTTTTTAGTTTCGGTTTGAATATTGTTTTCGGTTTTGGGTTTCAAATTTTTTGTCCACCCTTACCTAGAAGAGTCAAGAGGAGCTTCAATATGATTTGTATTTTTGTCTTTTATTGTTTTATTTACTATAATTAACCTTCATTTGTATTCCCTATAAGTAGTAAGAGAGGAAGTTAACCTATGGTAGATGCAAAAGGGTACTGAAATTAAAGCACATCAACATGGTTAAATTTCCTCTATTCTTTTACTAAAACAAATCTTCTATAAGATCTAAGTATTAATGCTTAATCAAAACCTAACCTGCATTTTAATAGACATCAAGAAGGTTAGTGAAGTACCTGACAATAATTGCATCAAACACAATGTGAATCTGGTTTTGGTTCTCTGTTTGTCTGAATGGTACGGAGGTTTTGCAACATTCGTTCATTACGATTCTTGATTCCTTCTCTAAACAAACTGCTACCTGTGCAGTTTGGATTTTTAGTGGGTATAGTTTGTCTACTTAGCTTCCTAAGTTCTTTGCTCCTCAAGTACTTTGCACCTTGTGTTTGAACTGTTTGTAAAATTGAGAAGTACTCAACACAATCAGATACTTTATAGTACTCAACTAAAGTTTATATCTAACCAGAAAAAAAAGTCAAAGATCATAAGACCATCTCCAACAATGTTTCTTAAGGGTTTCTTAAGAATAAAATATAATAAAATGTTAAGAAACTTGGAGAGAGAAAGTCCTTAAAGCTTTTATATAACTTAAGTGGATTCTCCAATACATATCAGTTACAGAGTAAAGATTTTCTTAAGTACATTCCAAGTCTTGATTCACTATATTGAAGTCATTATATTCACAAAGGTGAGTAAAAATGACATAGTAATACCAGGTTTTGAGCCTATAAACGAAGTAATCAAATCAAAATGTACTCATTAACTATGTTCGAGGCAATAGAACACACCTTATAAATGAAAATTACCTGAATGTGAAGATGTTAACGAGGCAGCTGAATCCCTTAGTTTCATTACTTTCTCAGTAGCATCCAAAATTTCAGAATGCTTTTCAGGTTTTCGTTCAATAAGACTATCCTTCCTAAGGCTCAAAAGCGCATTTTCTGATGCCTAAGTAAGCACAATGTCATACGATCATAGTAAGGATAAATCAAAGCAAAGAGATATCCCACAAAAGAAAGCAATGACAAAGAATCAAACGGATATACATTATAAGTTAGTAAAAGGCAGAGAAACGAAGAAAATAGTTGTTATGTATCCAAGAATGGATCATAATACAGATTTATAAACTAGGGATCATGTTAAGAATCTCTCTAATTCTTCCTCTTATGTGAATTTCTCACACGAATACTAAAAGGAACAAGTTCACATCTTACAGAAGGAAGAGTGAAATTACCTTTCCTGCAATAGAAGGGAATCCATTTTCCATACATTGGACTGCAAAATCACTCCATTCTGAATGTGAAACCCTTAGCCACAAACAGCTAGAGGACTTAAGCTCCCTCAAAATTAATGCCTCATACCTCATAGCCAAAACACTCTACTCATCATATAACACAAAAACAAAAAATAAGAAATTCGAGAAAAGAGCACAAAACTTCAGTTGTAAATTGTAATCATGAGCTTCTTAAGATGGTAAACGAATAATCATGCTCACTAGTTTCATAATTTACTCAGTTTCACAAGAACATAATACGAACCTCCATGTCACCGATAAGAGCAAAAGCACGAACGAAGAACTCAAGTACAGAGAGCTTTACAACGATTGATTCTCCACTAAGCTCACCGAATATAGCAGACGATTCAGATCTCATGAAATTTCTCAATCGGGATCTAACTTCGTAAAGCGATTTCGCGTTCATTGCAACAAGAGACAATTCGAGAATCCGAAGAGTTTCTTCATCAAACCTGCAAAGTTAATGATAAGATACAATCAGTTCAAGCCAACACAGAAGAGAAATCGGAGATTTCATGTGAATCAGTGGAAACTAATCACCTTCTTTCTTGTATCCGATTGAGAAAGAGATAACTCTCATCAGCGATCATCGTCTCCGACGGTTTTTTTTGTTCTGAGAAGAGAATTTTGGCGGGTCAAATATTTTTCCGATATTTCGCGCATTTTAAGATATGGGTTTATTAAGGCCCATTTCTTAGAATTAGGCCCATTAATTATAAAACGATGTCGTTTTACGTCTCGAATACGGCTTGTTTTATTGTTGATATTGTTAGTTAATACACTTCACCTTGCTTAAGCGTTAATGGCGATGAAGCTTCTTCTCATAGTTTGTTACGTTTTTCTTCTCGGAGTTGTATCATCTTCATCATCATCTGATTTTTCTGGATTATCGCTTCCATCCGATTCTTCGAAAGTCTCGTTGGGCTTGTACTATGAATCTCTATGTCCGTACTGTTCTGCCTTCATAGTCAACCATCTCGTGAAGCTTTTCAAAGACGATCTTATATCCATCGTCGATCTGCATCTATCTCCGTGGGGAAATACCAAGCTCCATAACGGCACTGTCGTTTGCCAGGTCTTAGTCTTCCTTGTTAGAGCTTGTTTTCTTCAATTTACGAAATCAAAATGTTTCCGATTCAATTGAATTAAGCTTTAGTTTACTTGCACGAAAGAAGTAATCGGATTGTACTTAACTGAAATTTCATGTTGTTTGCATGTGAGATTAGCAAATTGATCTTTCTTTTTCCTTTAATCACCATGTATGATTCTAGCGATTACATGAATTTTATAAATAATTGTTGCAGCACGGGGCGTTTGAATGCTTATTGGATACTGTAGAAGCTTGTGCAATTGAAGCTTGGCCTAAATTGGTAAGTCTGATGATGAGATCTGATTGTTTAGGTCACATTTGATACAAATTACACTTGAAACATAACTCCGTTTTGATATGTTTTGTGAGATCATTTTCATTTTTGTTGCAGAGTGATCATTTCCCGTTCATCTACTGTATAGAGAGTTTGGTGACTGAACACAAGTACAAAAAGTGGGAGACTTGTTATAAAAAGCTCAATCTGAACTCAAAACCTGTTGCTGATTGCCTCAACAATGGACGTGGAAACGAGGTTTAGTCCTTCTTCTTGGTTTAATTTGTCTTCGAGTGTTCTTGCTTGTTAAGTAAAACTCCTATTCGCTTATTGATTGCTGTTTAGCATTTGGAATGTCACATTTCATTATACCATTTTGCATTAGTGTCGTATGGTTGAGCCAAGAATATCGAAGGATGTTCTGAGTAGTGTTATCATAAACTCGCTTTGTTTTGAATCTCCCATGAACTCCTTGCTAATCTTTTTTTTTTCTTTTGCTGCAGCTTGAGTTGCAGTATGCTGCAGAAACAAGTGCACTTCAGCCGCCTCATAAATACGTGCCATGGGTAGTTGTGGATGGTCAGCCACTTTATGAGGTTTGCTTTTCGAAATCTTATGAAGTACTTAATTCTTACTATGATCACTCTCACACTCTCTTGCTGAATGAAATGATATCTCGCTACATTCACTTATCACTCATCCAGACTTATGTTTTGGGTTTTGTTCCATGAATTGATCTGGAATTTGGTTGTGCTACACTCATGCTCTATAAGGAATAGTGCGCTGTATAAAATCTCATGCTTGATGTTTCTTGGCTTTGAACTTACTTGTGCTGCTCACTGTAGGATTATGAGAACTTCATAAGCTACATCTGTAAGGCTTACAAAGGTGAAAAAGTGCCTAGCGCGTGTGCCAAATATTCATCGGACAACACCATTCACAGGGTGAAAGTGAAACGCTTCCCTCTGGTTTGTCAGAAAGGAGTTAAGATGTGGGATTGGTTAAAACATATCAAAACCGTTTTAGTGTCACACATCGACTTCACAGGCCTGCTTTAAACACACACACTCTCTCTATTTCTTTTATGGTATGCAACAAAACTCCTTAAAACTGTCTAGAATGTGAAGTTTAATGAATATTTATAATATATATCAAAATGTATGGTTGTTGGGTTTTGTGACTTTTGAAGAATCACACTACTGTTAAAAGTTTGTGTTATTAGTAGTAAGACTTGTTTGGGGAGAAAAGACACAAATGCATGCAATGCTTGTTTATAGATAATTTTCATAATACCACAGAGCAAATATAATAGTTTTGGATTGTAATCTTCAAGCAGATGGTTTATACTTGTAAGAAAAACATAACAAGAAAGTAGACTCATTTGATGTGGAAGTAGTTTTGTCAATTAGTTAAAAATTCATTTTTTTTTTTGGTCAACTATTGTCTTTATATAAAACTGGTTTGATGAAGTTTTACATCAGGCTTTCAAAAGGGAATAAACAAAGCCTAAACCACTAGTACAAAAAACTGGATTATAGATAATACATTCCAGAAAACCAGTTAGAACAAAGAAAATCTAGAAGAGGACTAGTCCGAGGATGCGCTTTCAGATCGGAAAAGGGATTCAAGCCACGAAGAAAAACCCTGAGCCACATAAGATTGGGTCCCTCTTTGGCTAGTCACATTGTCCGAAATTAAACTATTCCCTCGGTTAGCTCTAGATTCCACCACACTTAGACGCCAAAATGTTATAGGTTGAAGACAGAAGTTAACTATGGATTAAATTTTATCAATCTAAAGGAAACGAATAAATAAATATTTTAGAATCTTGAAGTTTTGATGTATTTAATCATTTCAACAAAACATTGTCATATATCTCATGGAATGGTCTCTATTTGTCGTTCTCTAAGGTTCTCTCGTTAAACTTGTATGGTCTTGAAGTTAACTGTCTAAATATATTAGTGAAAGTGTTTTGGTCTTTTTCTTTTCGATCTTTGTTTTTGTTTCCAGAAGTATATTTATTTGCCGGTTTGGTTTCTTATAATCCATTCGGGTTTAGTATGTCTTTCTTAGTTTGTAATCTCGTTACTTTGGTTCTCTTTATATAAATATTTTTAGTGAAAAAAAATCTCATTGAATGGTCTAGTGGTTTTGGTATGAAGAGGATTTGTATTGTTGGTTCAAGTCAAATATTTTTTGGTGAATTCTCCTAAATTTATTAAATAAACCAATCAAATTACAATGGAATGAGTCTTAGACATTCCGACCTGGTGATGTCTTCCTGAATAATCGAATCAACACAGCTAGGAGTAGAGACTAAGACCATGAACATCTCAACACATTTTAAAAAGGAGTTCTAATATTTTTAATTCAAATAAAAAATTAAAAAAATGAAGGATCAATTGTGGGCCGCCACGTGTCAATGGGACCCAAGAACAATTCCAAAAATTGCTAAGAACGCATCTAATTTAAGAGCTAAAAGAGTTAATCTCTTGGGTTTTTTGTGGGACCCATACCTTTAGAGCTGAACTAAAACTAGCGATATTCATGCTCTAACATATGAAAACCAAGAGGTAAAAAAAAAGCATAGTTCGCCAATCCGTCTGCAAGACGGTTAGCCTCCCTATACACATGTGAAACTCGGGCTGTCCAATCCTTCGACAAGAAGCCATAGCACAAACGTATTAGGAAAGAAAATGGGTGTGTATCTTCATTCCCTTCTTCAGGAAACCCACAACTATCTCCGAATCAACCTCCAACTCCGGGTGACTTACTTGATGTTCCCAAGCTATGAATAGGCCATAGTACATTCACTGCGAAACCTGCACACCAAACTCCATCCGCATCTCGTAAGGCTCATCCGGCTGCCGCCGGACCCGGGTTACCATTTGAAGCTCCATCTGTGTTCAACTTGAACCAACCTGATGATGGAGCAACCCGCGATATATAGCGCTCCACCCGTGTCCCGTGAGTACCCAATACACTTTTCTTTCTATGTGCAAGCCACACCTCCTTATATAGATTCATGACAAAACAAGTGCGATCCCAACACCTAGCAATCTCGCCAAATACATTACCACACCGCCACTTCCAATTCCACCATATAGTCATTGCGAAGATCGTTGACTAAGCTGTATTATTTACCAACCTCGAATCATCCAGATTCTCATAAATCTACCCTAGTAGGTCCGATGCAAAGAAACAAAGTTGCTAAGCACGTGGAACTATCCATCGCCAAATTCCCGCCGCTGCTTCACAGTCACGTAATACATGCACACAGAGGCGGACCCAGAAAATATTTTAACCGGTGTCATAATTATATTTTAAAAAAATTTAACTAGAGAAAGTTGAAAAAAAAAAAAAAGCACAAATGAGGATTTGAACCCAAGATTATTGATATATAATGCTACTAGTTTAACCAACTCTGCCATCATATTCCCTTGTATATACTTTACAAACATTTTTTATTTTTTATGTATTTTAACGGGTTCAATTGAACCCACATGACTCTATGTGGATTCGCCATTGCATACACAATCGATTCAAATATTTGCAATGCTTTAAATTTATTAGAAAATTTGGCGAATAAAATATTTAACAATATTGTTCATCCTATAGAAAAATTAATGACGTTTAGGGCCCAACTTTGGTAAATGTAGATCATTTGTTATATTGAAGTTAGCCGCCTTGGGGCCTTATGGTAGGTCAATAGTCAATATATGTTGCTCTAGATTTCTAGTCTCCAATAAAAATAGAAACGTAATTAATGTAAGCTATATTGGTTACAACCTTACAGATACAATCAAAATTCATAAATAAGAAGAGAATAATAGTTTTATTATTGTACGGCTTGGCTGCTGACTCGTCTTTGTCGAAGCCCATGTGATAATTAAGAACAAAACAAATTTATAGATAATAATGATTCTGAAACCTAAAGGACCACGAATTCTCTTAAGCTATCTTTTGTAGGGTTGAAAATGTCTATAAGTACACAAACTCGTAATACAAAATAGCTAAAGTTACATATAGTTAAGCTATATATATACATAGTAACATATATTATATACATATCATAGACAAAGAAACTGTACGGAAACTATACGACATTATAATGGTCAATGAATACCTACGTTTTATTTATATGAGGACGAGGAAGAAAACTACGGTAGGAGTATAAATTTTCTCGGGTCGGACTGCGCAGTTTGATCCGGCTTTTTATGTAATTGGGTTCTACACGCCTATTTCAGAGAAGTGAACCTATTTCGGAGAGCCGAAGACGACTCCGGAGAGTCGAAGACGACTTCGGAGAGTCAAACCCATTCCGGAGAGCCGAAGATGACTCCAGAGAGCCGAAGACGATTCCGGGGAGTCGAGCCCATTCTAGAGAGCCGGTTTGGAGAGCCGAGGTGAAGGGAGAGCCGAGGTGAAGGGAGTGTCGAGCCAAAGAAGGAGAGCCGAACCCGATCCCCAACGACGGTCAACCTGGGACGCGTTGACTGCCGCGAATCCCGCTGCGAATCGCTCCTATTTAATGCAAGATTGGCACTTATTTGGGAAAATTTAAAGGAGATTCGGCACATAAAATGCCATAAATAAGAGCCCATTAATGCCCCAAAGCTATAAATAGGAGAGGAGGAGCTCATTAGTGGGGTTCCAATTTTTAGTACAAAAATCACTTGTAAAACTTTTCAAAGAAAATTTTGCCCAAACTTAATCAATAAACACATTTTTTGCTAATTTCATATATATTTTCGATTGAATCTAGTGTGAGAACTCGTGCTCTTACAACTACTACTATTTCTTCATTATACATGAGCTTGTATCATCGTAAATTATATTATATAATTTGGAGTAAACGTAGAAGTTTGTATGTAGGAATTGTAGATGAACAAAGAAATACTTTGACAGGAGTTGATAGCTTGTGTGGCATGTCCTTTAATGTTACTTCTAACAATACTGGGTTCGAACTCACCTCAGTGGAGATATAAAATGTATTTAAAAGTCAATAGACTGATGACGGTTGATACCAGGTTTAGCACATGTCCAAAAGTTCATTTCAGTTAAAGGTCCAGGTGGACGACGACCTAGAAGATCCAAGATGATCTAGAAGGCCTTAAGCAAGACTTGGCCGATCTGACGAGCTGGGTCTTCCAACTCGAAGCCCATTAGGTCAAAACATGTAATTAGAGTTTTAAGCATGTATTTTTAGTATAAACACCTATGTAATTACTCTTATAAAGGGATATGAAATTCTTCTTGAAATTATTCTAGCTTAACCCACAAGATCAAAGACCTAACCTACTTGTTAAGTCTTGATTCAACAATGACTAAAAAAGAAAAAAAACTTAAAAGTGTCATCTCCTAAACACATACACTATAAGATGGGTAAAGCTAGAAATGGTTAATTTAGTTAGTGGTGGTGTAGTGATTTTTATTTAAGAAGAAATTGTCATGTATTTTTCTTTTTCTTTTTTTTTTTTGAATTTCCAATAGTAATTTGAACCAAGATTCTAATTTTTTCCTAGGTCTGAGATCAACCGTTACTAATACTTTTAAGTCGTAAAATATTTCTTCTACCATAAATCGAATCTAAAAGTATAACATCACAAACGATTACACTTAAACCGACTAATTTAAAAACCGAATCTTTCTAAATGCAGAATTTCTAAATCATTCTTGGTCAATCAAAAATAATATCACGTTTTATACTGATTAATAAAAAAACGTTGATGGTTAAACTATATAATGGTTTGATTCATATCGAAGAAGAAAAATTAGAAATCTAGACTCAAGTTAACTCTTTCTGGTTAAAAAAGACAAGGTAGAAATGCTCGAAAAACAAACATGCGGGAAATAGAGTCGATCCTAAGATTTTAAAAGTTGTGGCTGTCAGTTTTTCAAATAAAAATTTTAAAAATAGACCGGTTTTAAAATAAATATTTTAGAATATAAAATGAACCGCAAACTTGTGTTTGGTTTCCGGACCTATTCATGTGAAAAGACACGTATTAGAACACAGTAAACACGAGGGTTATCAATGTCGGTCAAGAATCTTGGCCAAAACAATACTGTTTTGAGAGTCACGATCTTGTTCTGTTCATGTGACTTTTACCATCTTTTCCACAGCTATTTACGTACACGTGCGTCTGTACGTATATATATGAAAACTCATACTCACACAATAAACCTCTTATGTAAATACAAAATTAGAAATGTTAAACCAATCTTTCACTAAAAATAATTATATAGAGATATTGAGTTGGCAATTATGAATTACGTATACATTTATCGGGTATTTTAAAAAATATTATAAAAAGTTATGTTTATTTCAAAAATACCACTCTCAAAAATTTCAAAAATACCACAATTTTTTTAAAAAAATACAACAAAAATGTCTTCGTTCCAAAAATACCACAAATTTAAAATAGCTTTAAAATTTATAATTTTAATCTTAAAATCTCAAAACCAAACTTTACCCCTTTCAAAACTAAACCCTAAATTCTATTTAGTGAACCTAAATCCAAATTTTAGATTCTAAACCCTTAAATTCTTTTTTTTTTATTTGTGGTCTTTTTAAAACATTCGGGAGTGTTTGGTATTTTTGAAACTTTTGGGAGAGCGATATTTTTCAAATTTAAACTTTTTATGGTATTTCAAGTAATTCCTTTACATTTTTTTTTAATAAAGAATTCCTCTACAATTTTTAAAGTTCTATTTATTGGTTTTTAAAAAAAATTATAAGTTTTGGAAATATTATGTAGCTTTTTTCTTTTATATATAACTTATAGTATTTTAGATTTTATAATATTGTACGAAAATACTTTTTTATATATAAAAGTATAAAATAATTATAGGTAACAAAAATAACACTAGCTAGAACATTCTTTACGTTTTCTAAAACTTTTTAAATTTGTTTGAAAAAGAAATTTATCTTTTATAAAATTGGTAAACAACATTATCTTCAAGGTTTAAGCAAATAATTGATTCAAACATTAATCATAAATGTATTATTGTATACGTATATATGACATACCTCTTACTAGGGGTGTTCAATGTGGATAAACCGAACCGAACCGATCCGAACCGAACCGAA
>OVBE01008116.1:0-17574 GCA_900406425.1 Iberis pinnata
GGTTCACCAAGTGTATTAATAGGATCACGGGTAGGATCACCACCCTCATTTGGAACTAGATTACTTCCCATCCCCTCCTTCATAAAATTAAACCCACTCCCTCTATCCTCTCTTACAGGTTGCAAAGAACTTTGGGATTCTTGCTCCACATTCAAAACATTTATTTTCTCCCCTCCTTCCACATAACAACAAAAATCTTCATCTCCATTGATATATATTGGCGTCTTCATAGTTACGTACAATGGATAGTAACTTATCTTCAACTTTTTCGTATCCCCATTTCACATCATCTTCTCACATAGTTTTTTACACAACATAGAATATGTTAAATCATCCATCAGTATCGAATAAAAATATGGTTCTTTTTTATTCCATACTAACTCGTCTCCGTCTCTCGTATAAAATTCTCCATAGTCAAAAATAATAAATGTACCTCGCTTTTTCTCCATTATCCTCTGCAATATTGTTTAAAATATTAGTAAATCAAGTTATTCCAAGTTAATCCAATAAACGTAGTTATATAAGTACCCCAAGTTAATCATGTATACGTAGTTAACCCAAGTTACTCCAAGTTAATCTAGTCAAAATATTTAAACCTGGTTATCCCATGTTATCCCAAATTGTTCAATTGATATCGATTTTCACATATGAAACCACAAATTTATGGGTTAATACCCTATTAGACTATTAATACATGTAATCCCACCTATGGGTATCTAAGATTCATTAAAATCTCTAAAATCTAACTCAATTACTATTTTAAATCCCTAAATTAAAGAAAGAAAGAAGAAGAAAGTGTACTTATGTGTACTTAGGTGAAAGTGTACTTAAGTGAGCAGAATGGAAGTCTTGAGGAGAGGAGAAGAATCCGAGCTAGATTGAGCAGATTCGAAGATGAAGAACGTGGGGGCGTTGGGTTGGTTCAACGTGAAACTAAGATGGAGGCTTTGGGTTGGTCCTTCCTTGGTTTGATCAATTAGAATTTAATTTGTTTTTTCCTTTTTTTTTTGTAATTAAATGGATGGAAGAGCAAAATTGTCCATCCATTATTTCATTAAGTAAGTGGGACATGATAGATTAAAAAGGCGAATGGAGATCATTTTCTTCTCATTTGGGACACAAGAGATGATTGTTCTTAACAAATTGAGGGACCTTTAGTGGGTCCTACAATAGCCAATACTTTTGAGCTGATTTATGTCCCAGCCGTTGGATCGTTTGCCATTTTTGAGATTAGAAGCAATCCAAACCACCACCAACCGAATTTTAATTGTTTGTATCATACCTTTTGTTTTATGCAAATGGAACCTAACGATATATATTATAAATAAAATAAAACTTAAAGGAGATTAATTTGCTCAATTCTAATATCTGATAATTTACATAAATCTATAATCAATTACATAATCACTATAAAAAAATGGTCTCTATAAGTATAAAGAATAAAAAAAAATGTATGGTTATTAAGAGCGAGAAGCAAGTAACCAGAGAGTGGTAAGTGAAGAAATGGCGATGGTGATCCAAGAAAGGAAGGCCAAAAGAACAGAGAGTTGATATCTCCAACACTCTGCCTCAAAACTACAGCTTCCTAAATCCCCAAAGTACAAAACTGTAATCCCTGCCGATGACGATGCTCCTGCTAATGACAATGTAGCTGTTACCTGAAAACCACAATATAGTTGTAGAAGATTCTTTATGTCATTTAAAGGGAGAGAGAGAGTTGGACTTTACCCAGTCTCCAACTACAAAGAGGCTGACCAAAACCGGGCTTAGAAGCGTTTTCTTTCTCACTAGGGCGAATGTGTCTAGTATCGCTAGCCCAAAACTCCATACCACTTGCAAACCCATTGCTGCTATTAGGTAGCTGCACCCAAATATGCGCATGTGTTACATTAATCTAATTAATCACATAAGTTCTCAACATCATTCCACAACCAAGCATAGATTTTGATTCATCTAAAAGATAAGGCATGGCTTCTTGAGTTGAAAAACTTATATGAACAATCAATCATAAAGCTACACTTATCTAGAAATCCTTATACTCAACTCACACAATTGACAAGTATAAAAGAGTTAAGATTCTGAAGCAACTTCCTCGGGCTTGGATCTGTACGATTCAGCCAAAAAAAAAAAAAAAGGGGAGGAGTTTACCAGAAAGAAGTGAAGCTGAAAAATCCACCGGAAGTAACCATATAAGATATGGAGCCAGCAGCAAAAACACACTGCAAAATTCTTAAGACAAGACCAGTCAAAGTCCCTGGAGTTCCAGGGATATCTCTCATTTCTCTTTCAAAACCACCCTTGATCGTCAATCTCCAACTTACTTCTCTGATATATCTGGAAAAGCTCCCGTGAGAAACATGAAAGAGATATCACAGGAGTAGAATATGGAGAATTCAAGACTCTTTTTCAACAGAAAAGGGCACATTGAGAGGAGGAGAGAAGGAGAAGGAGAACAAATGCGTTTGATTTTGATTTGTTTATTGGAAGGTGGCAAATTTATAATTAGTAGAATTGCTAATGGGGAAAGTGATGGATTACTTTTTTTTATTATTATTATTTATTTCATCTTTTGGGCTTTTGCATCGTTGGATGTTCACCTTTTCCCATTAGGAAATTGTATTATTTGTTTTATTTATTTAGTTTTGATCACTCATTTTGGCTTTGTGTATCTTGTCTTAGGATAATGCAGTTTTCTTACTGTTGTAACTGTAGGTATCGAATTATATCAATTCATTTTGTCTTAAATCGGATCTCTACCCAAAACTGAACTGAAAAATTAAGCTACCAATAGATAATTTATTAACAATTTAAAGTAAGCGTAGAGAAAAAATAAAATTATATTAATGTGAAATTGTATAGCTAGATAAATTAAGTTGAGAGATTAAGATCATTTGTGACTTGAAAGAATCATGTCTCTTAACATAGTATATTATGCTCTTTTTATACCTCAAATAATCGTTTAAAATGTGGTTGATAGGTTAAGAATTTAATCATAATACTATAATGCAGAGAACAAATCACTATAGCGTAGATAAGGTTGAATCCCACATAGACCAGACAGCACAACGATCGGTTTTATCTCAAATCAAACTAAGACCAAATATCTAAGATGTTTTTAACGGAATCAAAACAATAATTAATTAAAACGGTTGTAAACTATGAAATAAAAGCGTTAGACAATAGACAATCCACAAGTAGTCAGGTTATCATGCAGAGATTTTCATTTGAAAATAGTTCTCAACTCAAAAGACAGAAACTAAATTTGTCTCCTTCCGAAGTATTAATCCCTATATTCAAATTACTAAAGAAAAACTTCCGCCGTATTTTGATAATTCAGATATGCATTGAAGTCCAGATTTGATAAGTTCATAATCCCCTAAGACAATACTTCCGCGAGAAAAGATTAGGTCAGATTTCTAAACCAAATTCCTTTGTATCTATCAATCTATTATCAAGAACTAGGTGATCAAGCTAATTCATACATCAAGATTAAATCTAGACTAAGAACCTAACAAATTCAATCTCTTTATGAATAACCCTAACAATCAGACCTGATTTCCCTGGAAAAAACTAAAACATAACTAGTGAACTACTCAGATATTGCAAAGCATAAACAATTTAATATCAAAGAAGACCACATTATAAAATAAGTATAGATATTGATAAGTAACGAGGGTTCAGAGAAAACTTCTCCCAAATACAGAGTTTCAGAATCTCCTCTCCCTCAGTAAAAATCTCTAATAAAATAAATCCTAGGTCTAATAAAACAAAGCCACAAGGCTTATATAGTGCTAAGAAAAAAAGAAAATAAAAACATAGTAAAAGATAGCCTTGAGGACTAATTCTGCAAATTTTGGAAATTTTCTAAAAATTCTAGGGTGAAGTGCTCGATCAGGCACATTAGGGATCGATCGTGCACTTCATTCTGACTTTTCTCGTGGAATTCCAGGAGCAAATGCCCGATCGGACACTCAGAGATTGATCGGGAACTCCAAGATATTTCTGCGCGATCTTCTTCTGCGAGTTAAGTTGACCAGTCTTCAGTAAAATAGCCATAACTTTTGATTTATATGATGGAATGACTTGTAACAACCTCCATATGAAAGATAGCTCATGTGGCTATCATGTGTCCAAATTTCAGCTCAATTCATCCAAGGTAACATCTTCAAACATTGGAAAACTTTTGACCCTTCTACTAGACTCTGCAACTGCATATGCCAAATCACATCCAAAATGCCCAAAACACCCAAAAACATGTAAACAATACCAATTTTCAAGTAAAACACTCGGATAACGGTTAATAGCAAACATAAATGCTCACTTGAAAGCGTTAAAACAGAGTAATATCAGTGGCCAAAGTGTATTAGTGTTAGGTTCATTATGCTCGGATCTTTGAGATCACTTTAAATTTAATGTATATTTATTTTGTGTTTACTCGTTAAATTTTCTTGCGCCGAGCTAGTTGTGTGGCATTGTTACCAGAGTATTTTGGGGGTGTTTGGGTTATCTTATGGATTTCGAGCCATTTATTGAGCTTTCTTACATAAACTAGGTCTCCAATCCGTAGATCTTGACCACATGAAATTTACCTCCAATAGTGTTATTCCCAGTTTGTTCGACGAGTTAAGAGGCCAACATCGTTTAAATATGGGAGCCATTTGTCAAAATTTGAGGTCTTTTTTTGGAAAGGGAATCAACTTATCAGTGGTGTATCTTCAATAAAACGTACATTGAGGACGGATTGTCGAAATGTCACGGCCTGATTGGCTCAGGATTTAATTCTTAAACTAAACTACAGATATTAGATCACATTAGTATAGTAATGATCGAATTCCCCAGAGATCAAAAAGCGCACTTTCAGTTTAATTTCGAATTAGGATAAAATAAAATAAAGTTGTTGGTTGTAATTGAGTTTAAGCAATAACGGTAAATAAAACGAAACTAAATAAAAAAATAAATGTGTCAGACAATAGGTTATCCACATGTATTCAGGTTCAACGCTCAGTTTATCATGCAAGGATTAATTATGAAAATAGTTCTCAACTCAAAAGACAATTTGAGTTTAGTTTCCTCTTGAAGTATTAAATCTCGATGTTCGAATTACTAAAGACAAACTCCCACCGTATTTAGATAATTCAAACATTCATTATGATCATATTTGATAAATTCATAAACATTTAAGACAATACTCCCGCAAGCAAAAACATTTATTCATCTAGACTAGGTCAGATTTCTAAACCAAATTCCTCTGTGTTTATCAACCTAAAATCATGAACTAGGTGATCAAACTAATTCAGGCATTAAGAACAAACCTAGACTAAGAACGTAACAATTTTAATCATTTTCTGATAACCTTAACTATCAAACCTAATTTTCCTAGGAAACCTTAAAACATAACTATAAGATACTCAGAGATTGCACAAACACAAATCAATATCAAAGAAGAACACATAACTAAAAAAATTTAAAATAGATATTGAATATAAAACAAGGGTTCAAAAAACTTCTCCGCAAGGGTAATGTAATTCGTCTCCCTTTATAAAACTAGAATAGAATAAAGCGTAGAATAAAATAAAACTAAGTCACAGGGATTTTATAGTTCAAAATAGAAAATAATAAAATAGGAAAACTAGATAGTCTTGAGGGTACATGTACAAAATAATGGAAATTATCCAAATTTCTCGCAGGTGTGTGGATTGATCGATCTGGGTCAGATTGGTCGGTTTTGATGTTCAGGATCGGTATAGTCTAATCAGTCTGCTCTGGACCGATCGGTCTGGCTGCTCTTAGTTTTTTCAAAGACTTTGGACCGATCGGTTTGGCTTGGACCGATCGGTTTGGATTGGACCAATCGGTCTACCTGCATAGGCTTCTTCTGCGAGCCAGCTTGACCAGTTTTCAATAAAATTGCAATAAATCTTGATTGCATTGATGGATTGACTTAGAACCACTTCCACATGAAAGATAACTCACGTGTCTATCTTGTATCCAAATTTCAGCTTCATCCATTGGTGGGAACATCCTAAAATATTGGAAAATCTCTGACCTTTCTACCATATTCTGCATCTACATATGCCAATTTGGATTTAAAACGTCTCGAACACCTAGAAATCTGTAAAACATACCAATTTTGTAGAGAAAAGCTTGGATAACGCTGAATAGAAAGCATAAATGTTTACTATAAAGCATTAAAACAGAGTAATATTAACTTTCCCAAACTTAGATCTTTGCTTGTCTTCAAGTAAAGCAATATCAAAATTCACAAAAGAGATTTAAAAAGGACCACACATGAACTCACATAAATCAGAAACCCCAAGTTTAAATGGCAAAAACCAAATACTCTAATCAAAGGCAACACTACAAATAAAATTTACACCACCACTTAGCTAATAATATGCTTCCTACTCTAAATCCATAATCAATCAAACCATCAAATAATTTCAACTAGCTCTCTAAATTCAATTAAGTACAAGAGGTGCATTTTACCTATGGGGTATCGATCAGCGCACTAGAGTACCTTTTCATTCAGGATTCCCATACCAATTCGATCATTGAGAAACTTCTAATCTCGTCCTTTTTTCTCCTTTTCTCACTTCTTTTATCTTTTTCGTTTCTTTCTGCTTTTTTCTAAACTTTGCTTCGCTTGCTTCTTTTTATTCTTTTTTATCAGGAGGTTTTATGAGATGAGGAGACGAATTTTGAGACCCCTTGATTAATCCATCTTTTACCTTTTGAATGGAAAGAGGAGGGGATCAAGATCATACTGAAAGAACTCTTGGTTTCGCAGAGGTCTGAAGAAACACCCAACTCAAAGTATACCAACACCATAGATATGAGATTTTAGGTGAGGTTATTCATAACATGGCTAGAGCCAGCATCAAATTATTAACAATCCAAAAGACATAAACTTTCACAAACATATCAATCAACCAATGAGGTTCCAAATCAAACGCAACATTAAATCTAAGTCAGCAGACATATTGTCATGATTCTTTAGACTCAACTAAACCAAAAAAAATATTTTTTGAAAATTTTCATTAAAATGACAAAACATCCAAAACAACACTAAACATAGTTAGTAGATATGTACCCCCCCCCCCCCACTTACTTCACAGCGTCCCAATGTGAAAATAAATTAGAGAGAAGGAATAAATAAAAAATATTTTTTAACCAGAGCTTGGGCCGATCATTCCAGTCTTGACCGATCAATCCAAACGTTCTAGAATTGGAAGGATTGCTGGACCAATCGTTTTGTTCCCTCTTAGCAAAATTCACAATTTGTAGTCCAAAATTCCTAAGGCAAATGAACTCAAAACTAAAAATCAATATGTTAGTAATTAATACTTAAAACAAGACTCAAAAACTATAATAATAAATATAAAACATCAAATAGTGGGTTGCCTCTCATTCAAAACTTGCTTAATGTCACTAGCTTGACGAACTTACCTCAAAAGTTAGGGTTGGATCATCATCAGGGCATGCTCCATAACAAGCTCCAAAATTAGACATCTTCAGCTTCAGAACCTTACTCATCATATCGTTTGCAAGATCATTTCCCTTTTCTTTAAGTTTCTAAGGTGAAGAAAGCTCTAACCTTTGAGAAAGACTTTGAAGTACCTTTTCCTTTTCACTTTGTATTCAATTGCATCTCTAACTATTGCATGAGGAATAAAAGATACATTAGGATCTCCCTTGATATTCTTCTGTTTCACATTTTATTTGACCTTTGGTACTATATTCTTTGTTGAGAACGAGAATCCTCAACCATGACGTCATTAGTTTCACCCTTAGCACCAAGCTCCTCTTCTTTAACCCCAATGATTCAATACACACCTTTTGGAGGGACTGTTGGGTACAAAAACCTTTTCTTGAACTTTGTGAGGGAGATACGCTGATTAGGCAACTACAACTCCTACATATGCTAGAAAAGGTCTCTCTAAAACTCATGGCTAATCTGATTTATATTCATCTCCAAGACATGAAAATCAACAGCAACTACACAACCTCCAACTTGTATCAGCAGATAAGATATAAATCCATTCGAACTTATAGTAAAATAATTAGCAAGCTTGAAAGATGTATTATATGGTTTGATATCTGAAATCCCCAATCTCTTTGTAACTCCATCGACATGACATTCACATTAACACCTGTATCGGAAAGCAAATCATTGAATTCTACCTCATTGATTGAACATGGAACCACAAATCCACCTAGATCTTGTAGCTTGTGAAGCTTTCTAAGAGGATTTAGTTTCCTAGGGGTTCTGCACAAAAGTCTTTTGCTGTTGTGGATACTTTTGATCTTGAGGGTTCTTTACATTGGTGCTTCTCCAAGAGAGGTTGGGATGAGTCATGTTGTATGATTGATTCTACGCTTGATTGTATATCCTTTGACCTTGGCTACTAATGTCACTACAAGAAAAATTAGTATTGATAGCATTCTACGATAGCACGAATTACTGGAGTGCTATCATAGATGAATATTTTTTTTAAATTATATCACAGCATTAGATAAATGCTATGATAGAGTTTTAGTAAGCGGGAACCTAAAATTAGCTTTTACGCAAAACACTTATTAAAAATTCCTAATCTAATTTGTTTTCCCTCTCTCTCCGCTCGAATTTCCCTCTTTTTACTTTCATTTTCCCTCTTTCTCAACTAAACTCTAAGAAAAATCCATATCAATTCTCTCTCTCTCAATTTCCATCGATAATTCTGCAAGGGTTTTTTTTCTTTGTTGCCATTTTCAAAGCGAAATCTGATTGTCGGTGTTTCAAAATTTGATAATTTTATGTTCAACGACAAAGGAGAATTACAAACCATAATTTGATAATTGCTTTTTCTCGAGTAATAACTCAAAATAATTATCAAGAAGAAGAACGACACACCGATAAACAACCCGACGAGGTTAGATTTCGAGATATGCTCTCTCTCTCTCTCTCTCTCTTTTTAGTCGTAACCTTATAGATAGTTGTTTCCTTCCATTTTCTCTGTGTATTTCAGGAAGCTATTGCTTGTCTTGAGGAGATTAAGAAGTCTGTTGAAGCTAAATTGGCTCTTTGTCAAAATAATATGAATCCTGAACGTCCTCGTTGGTTTTTGGGTTTTCTTAGTGATTTTATGATGAGATGAGCTAGAATTAGTGAAATTGGCTATTTAGGGTTTTTCCACAATGCTTTGATCAATACTTGAGTGTTTGAGAGTGTAAGCTTGTATTGTAATGGCAGTCGTTGTTCTTGTTACTGATATAGTGATTCAGGAATCATGACTTAGCAACTAAAGATAATTCTATATTAGAATCTGTAGTTTTGAGTTGCTACTGAGCTGCATCTCTAATTCAGGTACTTAGCACCTCTAATTCAGGTACTTAGAACCTCAAAGTTCTTATGGAACGTGTGTTAGACTTTTTGCATTAATAGTCGTTTAGTTTCCTAATGTATGTAAACTCATTCATGATTTTAGTCTACAACAAATTTCAACTGCTTGAATATTGTATTATCAAAATCTCTTAGGCTTGTTTGAGAATGCATAAGGTTCACTCAGCATTCAAGAACTGTCAGTCTTCTATTATTGCTATTCAGTTTCGCTGGTGGCAGAAGCTTGCAAAGAGAGAACTTCAAAAACTTAAACATGTATGTTTTACTGATGTTCTAAGAAGGATTACATCAATTTTCTAACTAATGAACAAATCACTCAAAGTATGAACATGCATATTTATTTCTTGCAGGCCGCTAATGAATCAGGTGCTTTGCCATTAGCTAAATCTAAACTTGAGAAGCGTTTAGAAGATCTTGAATGGCGGTTGCAGCTTGAGAAACGATTGTGAGTATGTGGCCAAATATTTATATCCAGAAACAAAGTAAATAACCACAAGTACCCTACAGACAAGTGGTGAGGAAGCTAGGTCAGGTGAAATATCGAAGCTTCAGAAAACATAGGAATCCTTCAGCCTCAAACTAGATGCACCTAGGCTGGCTACCATTAATGAGTGCAATAAGAACACAACACTTCAAAAGCAACTAGACATAGCTTTGAAAGAGAAGTCTTCTGTTGAAAGAGAACTTAACGGAATGATTGAACTGAAAATAGACAACGCCACATTGAAGGTAATTTTCCTCTAGTTTATATTGAATACATGTTAGGGTTTTGAACTTGGGATACCTTTTTAGGGGCTCTGTACTCCATCATTGGCTTTTCTTTAAGTTAAACATTTACTTAGGGTATTCTCTTTGGCTTAATACCAAAAGCCTTTGCAGAAACTTTATGGAAATTTGCATGAAGAGACATCACCCATTTCTCTCAAAATCGATGACCACTTACATTTTATTTGTTGGAAGTGTATCAATTGTAACACATCTTTCTTGATGACAAGAGTTTTAATGGCAACACAACATATTTTGGTTAAGTGTTACAGGTCGGAGCACCGCCGGAGATAGCGTGCCTATTGGAAGAAATTCAACGAGAGAGTGATGTCTATAAGCGGGATGTTCTTCCATCGTCTTGCTTCGGAGCTGATCCTGAATTCTGGTTCATTCCAGGTGAATTTTCACTGTTTTTAGCGCTCCTCATTTTCAAGATATGGATTCTCTGTTTTATAGTCTGATTCATCAATTTATAATAATCGATTTTGTTCACATCATCATTATTTTACATCATTGTAGAATAATTGGTGGTCAATAGCGTTGAATTGGCTTCTCTCGTTTTTCCGTAGACTCTTCGCAAATATTCGAAGAGTTTGGCTTAACTTTGTAACAATGGGTTGGGGAAACATTTACAAAAGACGAGTGAAAGTTTTCTCAGTAGCTATAATCATTTATCTTGATTATAAGGTAAGCTTTTATCTCTCTTTTCTTCATTTTTTGTTTGTTTGTAAACTCAATGTTTTTGTTTATGTGAGTGAAGGGTGTTCAAAAGAGGGAGAAGGATATTACTCGCACCCTCCTCGTCCATTAAAGGAGGTTGTTGATATTACTAAATTATAACATCTGAGGAGGATATACTTGAGAATTGCAACAAAAAAAATTCAGTTTTAATAGTCTACAATGTATATTGATTTTGAAGTATTCTGATATGTCACACTGCTTTTTCTTTCTTGGTTGATAGACTAAGCTTTATATGTTCCTTTTCTTTTTTCAGGTTTGTCGAACCATTGAAAGAGAACTAGGGAATTGACGTTCTGTTCACTGAATTTGTTGACGAACCTTTAGCAACTGCTTCGGTAAAATTCTAAGATTTGTTTGAGTCTGAGATGTTCACATACCTTCAAGCTAATAGAAGCCAAATGCTTCTAAGGCCACTGTATGTCTAAAAACGTATACATTGGTTGATAGTAGACTTTGATTTGTGTTTTTAGACTTGAACAGTGACAATTATGTATAATAACTTATGTAGTTGGAAAATATTTTATGGATGAGTTTGTTTTCTTATAAAGTTTCTATTTTGAATATTAACGCTATTGTTGACAACGATATATTATAACAGAAAATATAAATGCTATTGTTGACGATGATATATTATAACAGAAAATATAAATGCTATAAAAAGGACATTTGATAGCAACCAAACTAAAACGCTATCAATAAATTAGATATAACATAGCAATACATTCAAACGCTATTGTAGTGTACTACACAATAGCAGTTTTCGTTAACGCTATAATAAGTGATTGACCTACGATAGTTGGTCCAGTCATAGGGTTTATGAAAATGCTATGAAAGGCCTTTTATAGCATTAATTGTGTGCTATCAATGATACTTTTTCTTGTAGTGTGTATCTTAACACTTTTTCAACCCCTTCATTATCTTGCTTTTGAAAAGAAAAAAAATTAGCTTCTACATCTTCACCAAAACTGACATGTTTATGGTTTTGATTCTTGAGAAGTTGAGTAAGCAGTTCTTTCAAATATGGAACTTGAGAGGATTCATAACTAATTCCTTTGTTTCTTCTATTGAAGTTTGGGAAATTGTTGTTGTTGCTTGTAGCGAGGTTTTCTATGTTAGTAAACAACCTAGAAAACAAGAATAAAAACAAGACTCATAACTAAACTCAAACAACTAAAATAATAAATACTCCCTATGTTTTATTTTAATGGTTGTTTTAGAAGTTTTTTTGTTTCAAATTAACAGTCATTTTAGATTTTTAATGAAAAAATTAAATACGTTTGACTTTTCTGACCTATAAAATAATTGCAGTAAATATTTTTGATTGGTTGGTTTAGTAAATTTATGGTTGTTTTTATGGAAAATAGAAATTTCTTAATATATGTGAAAGAACTTTAAACAAATATTAAAACAAAATAAAGGGAGTATAAAACACCAAATAATGGTTACCTCCCACTCAACACTTGTTTAACGTCACTAGCTTGATGAATTTACCTCCTAAGTTGGGGGTGGATCATCATCAGGGCATGCTCCATAACAAGCTCTATGATTAGACATCTTCAGCTTCATAACCTTACTCATCATATCATTTTCAAGATCATTTTCCTTCTCTTTAAGTTCTAAGGTGAAGACAACTCTAACCTTTGAGAAAGGCTTTGAAGTACCTTTTCTTTTCACCTTGTATTCAATTGAATCTCCAGCTATTGCATGAGGAATCAAAGTTTCCTGAGGATCTACCTTGATATTCTTCTGTTTCACTTTATCTTTCTCTTTGACCTTTGGTACTATATTCTTTGTCGAGACATGAGAATTCCCAACCGGGACTTCATTAGTTGCACTCTTAACACCAAGCTCTAGTAGAGGATCAATTATAACCTGCTCTTTCTTAACACAGTGATTCGATACACACATTTTGGAGGGACTACAGGGTAGAAAAATCTTTTCTTGACCTTTGTCGAGGAGATACGATGATTAGGCATGTCAACTACAACTCCTACAGATGCTAGAAAAGATGTCCCTAAAATCTGTGGCTTTTTTGAATTCATATTCATCTCCAAGACATGAAAATCAACGACAACTAGACAACCTCCAACTTGATAGCTGAAATCCCCAATCTCTCTGCAACATCCATCGATATGACATACACATTAGCACCTGAATTCTACCTTATTGATTGAACATGGAACCATAAATTTACTTGAATTTTGTAGCTTGTGAAGCTTCCTGAGAGGAATTGGTTTCTTACCTATCATCTCTTTATCTACGAGCTTGGTTCTAGACTTCTTAGGCTCGAATGCGTAGGGAATCTTAGGTTTGTAAATATGTGTAGGTATTGGAGTCTTTCTAGCAGGTGAACCGGTAGGTGTAGTCTAGACTGACCAGTTAGGATTTTATGATCCAACAAAAGCCATCAAACAGATCGTACTAGCTTGGACCGATCGGTCTAGCTCACCCATCGTTCGGTCCAGCTTGGAACGATCAGTCTAAAATACCTGCATTGTTTTCTTCATCATTTTCTAGATCTTTAACTATTTCATTCCCATCATCTTCGTCTAACAGATTCCTAACAATAGTCTTACAATATTCATTCGGATTGTCGTCAAATTTCCTAGGGAAAACACTATCTTGTTTCTTTACAGATTATGCTGTTTGAGCATCTTGAGTATCCAAATGTTTCACATGTGTAGAGATATCTTCGAATTTCTGGTTCAACTCATTGAAGTTTCTTTGAGATTGTTACTACCCTTCCAAGAGTTACTTGAGCATTATCTCCATCATGTTATCTTGCTGAGCTTGAGGTGGAGGTGCTTGTTGAAATACAAGTTGAAAGGTCTTTTGAAAACCGCCTGAATTGGAGTTCTACACAAAAGTCTTTTGCTACTGTGGGTTGTTTTGATCTTAAGGGTTCTCTACATTGGTGCTTTTCCAAGATAGGTTGGGATGAGTCTTGTTGTATCCTTGATTTTACAAATGATTGTATACCATTTGACCTTGGCTATTAATGAAGCTCACCTCTTTTTCAAACCCTTTATTTCCTTGCTCTTGAAAAGCAAAACAATTAGCTTCTACATCTTCAATGAAACTGACATGTTTATGGTTTTGACTCTTGAGAAGTTGAGTAAGCAGTCCTTGCACTTCTGCAAGTTCAGAGGATTCAAAAGTAGTTTTCCTGTTTCTTCTATCAAAGTCTGGGTAATGGTTGTTGTTGCTTGCAACGAGGTTTTCTATCAATTGATAGGTATATGGGACAACTTTAGTCATGAAGTCACCATTGCTACATGTATCCAATGAAACTGGTACTTCCGATATACTCCTCTATAAAAAGTGTTGAGGAGACGTAAGTATGAGAAACCATGATGGGGACAGTCACGAAGATGTTTCTTAAATTTCTCCCAAACCTCAAAGAAGGACTCTACAGGACCTTGCTAAAACTCAGAGATCTTGTTTTTGCAGAGTGTTGCACCTGATGGTTTTGAAGAAGTGACTGAGAAAATTGGCTTTGAAATCATCTCAAGTTTGAATAGAATAACTAGTAAGGACTTCAACCACCTATGTTCTCTCTCAGCTAGAGAGTGGCTGAAAAGCTTGCAATGCATGAAATTCTTTGAATCTCCATTGAGTTGAGTGGTGTTGCACATATTCTCAAAGTTGTCTATGTGATCCATGGGGTGCTTAGTGGATAAACCATGAAATTGGTTTCGGCAAATAAGTTGGATGAGTTGAAAAGGAAAATGGTAGTCTTAACATTGAAGTTGGCGAGGTCGAATTGTCCTTTAGTTCTTAGTTCATCTTCTTGGTGATTTTTCTATTTTAGTCTATTTATGTTTGTTGTGCTGTTTTTTTTTTTTTTTTTTTTTTTTAGGTTAACAAAGTTATTTTTTGCATTTATATCTTTCCATGTACTCTTGCCACCAATATGGTCAAAATTAACTCCAAATTACCAAGCCTTGGGTAAAGAGAAGCTGTTGTGGAGGTCACACGATGTGCTTTTCATGAATCAGTTTTGATTCCATCTCGTACTTCGAGTTTAAGGGAGCTGAACCTCCCTCCCCATGGACGATCAAGTGACTCAGCATCTCTCGATCATAATAGAAGGAGATTTAGGATATGTGCTTCCAACCAGGTAGATGACGGAAATAAGAGAAAGAAAAAATTTATTTAAGAACCATCCCTTGTAGGGTCTTTTAAGGTTCACTCAAGAAAAGTTGACACTTCTTTGTTGTTATTTTTGTTGAGAATACTCTATGTTCCATTAACCATGAATCTTTGAATTATAAGCCTTCAACAATTTCTAAGTTACAATCTTGTTTTCTCTGTTCACTATCTCAAGAATAAAGCGGGAATTATAATATATAGGGCATAAAATCTATGAGGACTAAATTTTATTACACTAGAGATGCGAAAAACAAACATATATTTTATTTAGTTTTAGCTTAAAAAGTGAAATGTAAGGAAAAAGGAAACAATGAATCATCGACCTAACTATCAAAACAATCAACTAGTGATCAAACAACAATGCAAGTGACTGAATAAAAAGCAATCCTAGAACTTGAAATTCACAATTATAACTATTCCACACTTGTGGTATTAATAAATTCACTAATTATCTAACTATCATAAAATTATGTTAAAATTTAAAAAAATCAATGAGAATCAAGTAACCACTGCAATAAAGTTCACTAAAATCATAATCATCAACTCACATTAGCTAGGCATGTAAAGCTTATAGAGATTGAAATCATGAACTTTCACAAATACGTCCAAAGTTTGGAATTTCCTATTGATTTACGCTTAGATCGATAAAGGCAAAAATAACATTGAGAACAACCTAAAAAAATAAAACGTGAAAGAACTAAGAATTACCATCATTTAACCATAAAAATGCTTATATCTAGCACATATCCAATAAAAATCTAAGAAAATGAATGCTCTATTTTGACGTTAAACCTTATACCTCAAAGATCTTGTCATAACATGAGTGCATGAGTGACCTAAATCTATAATTCGTCTAACCCTCGAACATTTGCCTATTCAAAATATCATCATATCATATTTTAGAGAACACTAGATATCGAAATTAAGGTTTCAATTAGAACCCACAGAAACAGTAACACACAGAAGGAAAAGAAAAAATGGTACCTTTTGTATGAGAGGAGAGCCCAAACAGGAACTCCTAGCCAACTGAGAAGCATAGTACATTGATCGCCTTCATTAAAAACAAAATATGGAAAGTACTCACATGTATAATATCTTTTGAAGCCACCAACCAAAAGGATAATGATTACAAAGAGCCACCACCGATAGATCGAGATAATGAGAAGAAGGTAAAGTATATTGTTTATCAGAACATTATTATTTGACTTGCAAGGAAATAGTTTACCTCGGTAAGAAAGTGGAGTAGAAAGACTAGATAAAAGCATTTTAGGGTTGAGAGAAATCGTGTCTCCCACTTGTTCCACCATAAGCTCCACGTGTCGTGTCGAGACTAAGCTTCCAAGGGATATTAGTTTTAAATAATTAAATTCAATTGTTACCGAGAAATCCAAAAAATTACAGCTGAGGGAATGAAGTTTGACTGCCCATGAAGCAACTCTTGTTATAGAGGTTTTTCTCCTTCGACTTGAGTCTACTCCTTGATATCTACACTGAGGGATCAAAGAGTTGCGGGATAAAATTAATCCACCCTATATTATGCACCCCGGTTTCAAGGGCTGTTCTTGCCATACCTTGGACCAACTCTTGAACCTAAGACTGTGTATTCTGGATTCGATTCAACAACTAAGGAATAGGAAGTTCTCCTTTTCTTTTAAGTAAATGGCTAAATGGCCTCTACTTCGTTTCTAAGTTATGGAAAGCGACTTATATCCTTTAATCAATAATGAAAAGAGAAAATATTCTCATATCCATAAAGTTTGAAAAGATTATCCCTACAAATATATAAGAAGATTATCACCATTGAACAAGGGGAACAACTGCAAGAAGATCAAAGCGGTAGAATAGTTCTTAGATTAGATTTTCTGTTGTACTTAAATCTTGATATATAAATTAAGCACATATACTCAACTATTTTATCTTTTTTAACCGGTTCTAAAGCTATTGTCTTTGTGCCATTTAGTCTTTAAACAAACGTCAAAACAATTATTTTGGCCTCCGTGTCTAATTTCATTTCCCACAACATCCAATGTACTTTAACAATTCTCGAGAAAAAAAAAATCCCTATATTTTTTTATTAATTAAAATATATTAAGTATGTAGCAAAAAATATTTATTATGATTAGTTACAACAAAACCTTTCTAAAATAGAAAGAATAATATTATATATAGAAGACAAAAAAAGAGAAACTTATTTGGATCGAATATGAGAGAAAAGAGTTAGGTAACAATCTAGTCCCATAATTTTAAGATATAAATACAGGGCGGACCCAACTATTACTTATTGGGGATGTGTGCAACACCCCAACCTGATTTCTTAACTGGCCTGACTCACGGCTCGGTTAATCCAAGCCGTGACATGCATTTTTAGAGGTTTTCATACTTAGCCGAATTTTAGCCTGATTCATCTTTTCTAAGTCTTCTTTGCTACATAAGCTATTACATTGCATTAACCCTTAACAATTAAATCTACCCCAAATATATACATAACCATCCATTCCTTCCCTTCCATTGCCTTGATTCCGCGAGCTGTCTCACTC
>OVBE01008117.1:427-17572 GCA_900406425.1 Iberis pinnata
TGTGTGTCAATTTTACAAATAAATTACAATATTTTCTACGATGGCCACAAATCGAACTAGACATGTTTGAATCATAAGTCGGAGTCTATGCCACCAGACTACGGATGTTTTGATATTCACAATGATGTATTACTTGGCTTTATGTTATTCAGAGGGTTCTTTAATAGATTAATACATGTTTAAATGTAATTTATATGATTGATATAAATATCACTATTACAACCCATATCTCTCTAATCATAGACCCCTCCACCGAGAATATGTGTCATGTCATTGATCTCGATAACCACCTCGTTTAAAACCTTCAACCAAGGTTTTTGCTTCGGTCTTGGGAGGTCTTATTGTTTTCAGCACGTGACATTAACAACGAGGTTTGTTTAAAGATTTTCTCTAATGATGGTTTTATTCGGGGTCTGGACCTCAATTGTATTGGACTACTAAGCCCATGATGTAATCAAGACTCGATTTGTTGCAATGTATAAAGTGTAAAAATATTATTCAACTTTAGGTTTTTTTAACATGGTATCAAAGCCTATCACCTCATACTAGGTTACAACTATTTTTTTCTTCCCCTCTCTTCTTTTCTTCTACGTTTTCTCATCACCATGAGGTCCATTACCGACACTCGGAAAACCATCTCTCCTTACGACTTAACGGCTGGTGACAATCCCAGACTTGTCATCTCTCGACCGTTGCTTTGCGGGTCTAACTACGATGAATGGTCTTCTAGCATTCGTCTTGCCTTAAAGGCAAGGAAGAAATTTGGATTTGCAAACGGTACACTCAAACAACCATCTAAAGACTCCTCTGATTATGAAGATTGGACTACTAACAATGCTTTAGTAGTCTCATGGATTAAATTGACCATTGATGAAACTCTGTGCTCTACAATCACACACTCGGACGATGCTGCCAATCTATGGTCTCAGTTGCAAAAACGGTTTGCAATTAAGAACGAACAGCGTGTGCAACGGCTCAAAGCAGATCTGGCCAACTGCCGTTAACAAGGACTAGCTATCAAAGCTTACTACGGCAAGCTCACTAAGCTATGGACAAGTCTTGATGACTATCAAAATGCCAAAACACCGGAAGAAATTGCTAAAGAACGTGAAGAAGATAAGCTTCATCAATTCTTAATGGGACTCGACGACACACTCTAAAGCTCCGTCAAGTCTTCATTATTGTCTCGAACGCCTCTTCCCACCATTGAAGAGGCCTATAACGTTCTTACGCAGGATGAAGAATCCAAAGCTCTCGGTCGTTTGAATGAAGAACGTCACAATGGTATGATTTTCGCCGTGCAAGCCTATTCTCGGCCTCATGCAGAGACTCACACTCCTCTCTCTCTCTGTAACCTATGTGGAAAATCAGGTCACTTACCTGAAAATTGTTTCAAGAAAATCGGGTATCCACCTTGGTGGGGAGATAAATCCAAAACCAAACCTGCATCATCTGCTGCTGTATCATCACGACAAAAGAAAACAGAACCTGCTCGCTTGAACCAAGTTACATCCATTAATCAATCATCCCAACTCAATGCCTCTGATCGAATAGGATTCAACGGACTTAATGATAGTCAATGGAACACCATATTTACGATGCTGAACGAGAGAAACTCGTTTTCTCTCAATCATCAATCATGTACTCTCTTTTTTGAATCATGGATTGTTGACACGGGTACCTCGAATCACATGACAAGCTCTCTCGGTTATATGACCAATATAGTTACTATGCCTCCTGTGTACATTAAACTTCTTTATGGAAGATTTACTACTACAACACAACAAGGCTTTGTTCAGCTTGGATCTTCATTGTCTCTTAATTCTGTCTATTATGTTGATGGATTTCATTGCCATCTAATATCAGTGTCTCAATTGACAAGAGACAAAGGCTGTCTTTTCTAGATATCTGACAAACTCTGTGTTATCCAGGACCGAATTACTCAGATGCTGATTGGAGTGGCTGAGTAGTTAAATGGCTTATATTTCCTTTGTGGCCTCGGTGTCGCAGCTGTTGTACAAGTATCTGATAAGGTTTCTTAGAATTTGTGGCATACACGCATGGGTCACCCGTCATCTAAAGCTATGAAGTTGTTGAATTTATCTGTTTATGGTTCTTCTCATTTGTTAAGATAATTCAATTTGCAAGATTTGTATTCAAGCAAAACATCAAAGATATTCTTTTCCCTTAAGTGACACTAAATCAAATTTGCCTTTTCAATTGGTTCAGTGTGACTTATGGGGACCTTACCACACTCCTGCAATATGTGGTTCTAGATATTTCCTCACAAGTCTTGATGACTACACAAGAGTTTTGTGGACTTATCTACTGCCTTCCAAAATGCAAGCTCCGATCAAACTCCGTAATTTTATAGCTATGGTCGAAAGACAATTTGATCGCCAAGTTAAAATGATTCACAGTGACAACAGTTTGGAATTCATTAGCCGACTTCATACTTCCAACAACAAGGTATTATTCATCAAACATCTTGTGTTGGCACGCCTTAACAAAATGGAAGAGTCGATCGTAAATACCAACATATTCTCAATGTAGCTCGCGCCTTGCGTTTTCAAGCGTCTTTACCAATCGAATTCTAGGGATATTGTGCAACTACCACCTGCTATCTGATTAATAGAACCCCAGCCTCGACACTCAACGGTAAAACTCCCTTTGAAATGCTTTATCATCGATCTCCTCTCCTAAAGCATATCCGTAATTTCGGCTGTCTCTGTTATACACATAATCAACAACATAAGGGTGATAAGTTTGCTTCACGATCAAATCAATCGGTATTTATTGGTTACCCTTTTGGAAAAAAGGGTTGGAGAATATATAATCTTGACAGCAAAAAGATTTCGGTCTCAAGAGATGTAATTTTTTCAGAAACAAATTATCCATTTACTGCATCAAGATGCAACGTCTGCATCACCAGATACGCTGCATTTCTCTTCAATATACTACGAAGATGATTGCTCAGATCCTTTACTTAACCCCTCTGCTCTCATAATTGAACCTGCATCAAACTCTGTAACGTCTTCTCTACCTGTTTCAGACTCTGTTTCCGACCCTGCATCAGCCTCTGAATCCCTACCTAATGCAATAATTGACAGCGCAACTTCCTCTTTGTCTGCTCCTGCACCAGACTCGGGTCCTGATCCTCCTGCTCCATCTTTTGTTGCTGAACTCATTGCTCATTTATTGCCTCACCAACCTGCATCAGTGACAGAAACATAACAGTTAGGAAGAGGTCAACGTAAAAGAACTGCATCTACCAAACTCGCAGATTACGTAACCATGCTTCTGCATAATCCCCATCCTTCACCAACTCTATATCCCATTGATAATTATCTATCATCTACTCGCTTCTCACCTGTATATCAAAGCTACCTTCATGTTATTACAACAGCTAAAGAACCGCGCAGTTATAAAGAAGCAATCACTAATGAAAAATGGCGTCTAGCTATAACTGAAGAAACCAATGCTTTAGAACCAAATGGGACTTGTACAATAGAAGATTTACCTCCCGGGAAGACAGAAATTGGTTGTAAGTGGGTTTTCCGGTTAAAGTTTAATTCTGATGGGTCATTACAACATCACAAAGCTCGTCTCGTTGTCTTAGGGAATCATCAAACTGCTGGTGTAGATTATGATGAAACATTTGCGCCGTTTGTTAAGATGGTTACAGTCTGCGTTTTCTACAACAAGCAGTCTCCAACAATTGGGAGATACATCAACTAGATGTTCACAATGCATTCCTTCATGGAGATCTCTCCGAAGATGTTTATATGCGTTTCTCACCTGGTTTTCGAATTAATGATACCAACAAAGTTTTCCGACTTTGTAAATCTCTTTACGGTCTCAAACAAGCCCCAAGATGCTGGTTTGAAAATCTTGGAGAAGCTTTACATAGCTAAGGTTTTCAACAAAATGAATCAGATCATTCCCTCTTTGTATACTTACATGACTCCATTCGTCTTCATCTGTTAGTGTACGTCGATGATCTTTTACTCACAGGGAATGATCTTTCTGCGCTAACAGCCTTGAAGCAATACTTGAACACTTGGTTCAACATGAAAGATGTCGGTACTCTATGGTATTTCTTAGGCATTAAAGTTGCTCGCAGTCCTGCAGGTTTGTATCTCTGTCAACGTAAGTATGCCATTGACATTATTGATGAAACTGGTTTAATGGGTGTCAAGCTTGTTGCTTTCCCATTACAGCAATATCACCGTCTAGCCCTTGCATCTGGCGACGATATGGTAGACCCGAAACCATATCGCAAGCTCGTTGGAAGACTTATCTACTTGGGCGTTACTCATCTGAAACTTTCATATCTGATTCAAGTCCTATCCTGATTCATGAACAACCCTAAAGCCAAGCATTGGAATGCCGCACTCCGGGTCGTTTGATACATCAAAAACAGCCCCGGTCAAGGTATCTTACTCTGTCCAAGTACTGATCTATCACTTACGGCCTGGTCTAATTCTGATTGGGCAACATGCCCATTGACGAGATGTTCTCTTACCGGTTGGTTCATTCAATTAGGAGGTTCACCTATATCTTGGAAAACACGGTGTTGTTTCACAGTCATTCACTGAAGCGGAATATAGAGCTATGGCAGATACGGTATCTGAAATCCTATGGCTACGAGACCTACTTCCTACTCTCGGCATTCCCTGTCTTTCATCGAATCTGTTGAACTCTGATAGTCTCTCCGCTATCAACTTGGCAGCCAATCCTGTTTATCATGCTAGAACAAAGCATGTTAGACTCGATTGTCTCTTCATCAGAGACGAGATTCTTTGAGGCAAGGTACAAACCAGACATGTTTCTACAAAGACTCAGCTCACCGACATCATGATGAAAGCTCTTGGTCGCCACGAATTTGAAGACTTTATCAACAAGTTGGGTGTGTGTAATCTACACACTCCACCTTGAGTGGGGGTATTGGGCTACTAAGCCCATGATGTAATTAAGACTCTATTAGTTGCAATTATAAAGTGTAAACTTGTTGATTGAATAATTAAGAAAATCATTATTCAACTTTAGGTTTCTTAACAAATTGAGTCATGTTTAGGATTGAAATGTACTTCTGACATAAATGTCAAGTAAGTTACGCATGGTATGAGATTTCAGTTTCATGTTGTTATGGTATGTTATGAGTTCATAGTTCATGCTGGTAAAGTTGGACTCTCTGATATGAAATCGAATTATCTTGTCATGATTAATCTGTTTTGTGATCACCTAACTTCATTTATGTGCAATACTACTTTTCTTTTGTCACAAAAATCACATTTAACCAAAACATCCCTTTTAATGGAGATTGTATTTTCATGTTTCTTCTCCTATATGGGGAAGATAACTTGCCTAAATCCTCCTAAGGGATAAGAATGCTTTATCATATTTTGACGAAATGCTTAACTCGTATATTTTGTCTACAAAAGTATGAATTCACAAGTCCCTTAAATCTTATTCATTTGATTGGGTATAGACAAACTTCTTTTTGTAGAAGTTAGGAGATATCGCTTTTAACATCTTTCTCTTGTGATAAGAAAAAAACGTTTCCCCCAGACCTTCTTGATAAGAAGTTTTTCTCGGTGAATAATCAAGTCGAAGAGCTTGGTTTTTGTTCGAACATTTATTCACTCTCTTATTAATGATAGCTTAACCTTGAAGCAACCTTGAGTGAAAAGAAAGTTTACCTATTTAATTAATTGATAATATAAGATTAGGAGATTATCTAATATGTTTATGAGTTATCTATAATATATTTGAAGTTATCTAATCTTATATGTAATCTAATAATGAATAGGAAAAATAAACTGTTAAGGAGATGTTGAGTTGTGGCATAACTTATTAGAGTTTATGAGATTTGAGAGGTTTAGGTTTTGAGAAATTTTCTTAAATCTAATAAAGAAGAGTTATTTCTTTATCTGAGAATCTTATATTCCAACAATTGGTATCAGAGCCTTAAGGTGAAGACTCGGCCACATAACCAGAAGACGACTCACATAACCAAGCATGGGTGACGTGAGTAACACACAAACTCATGTGAGGGACTTTGGATCTTCATCCATTCAAAGTCCAAAGTTGATATCGACAAACTATATGATTTGTACAATGAGGATGAAAGTGATAGATGTTGGAAAATGACATGTAATAACCAACGGGAAAAACCATACCAAAAACCTTGAAGAAAAACATAAGATAAAAGTGATGTTGAAGGTTACTATAATGGTGATGTCAAATATCACAATGAGCATAATATTAATGGAAAACGTGTTAATGAAGATCAAGAGGTACAACCACCTCCTTTACGATATTCAACTAAACATGTAAGCAAGCCACGTTATCTCAATGATTATGTTCTTCAAGCCGAAAAAGATGTAAAGAGCTACTTCTTTCAATAAATGATAAACCAAGAAACTTTAAAGAGGCAAAAAGCTTAACAATATGGATGAAAGCATGCAAAGAAGAGATTAATTCTATCAACATAAACAAGACTTGGTTCCTTGTTGATAAACTGAATAGAGTGAAAATGATTGGTCTCAAGTAGACTTTAAAAATCAAGAAGAGTGCATATGATATTATTAACAAGCTCAAAGTCTGACACGTAGGAGAAGATCATGTCAAGGAGGCGACGTTACAAAGTACAAACAATGATGTCTGAAGGAATGCTATATGTGTTACATGAGAAACATGTGTGTAACACATGTTTAGAAGGGATACATGAAAGGAATTATTTTCCGACAGGAACAAAACACTTGAGTTTGATGGTGTTTGGTTGTGTGTCTTACACAAAGATTAGTGTATCATACTTGCAGAAGCTAGACGAGAGATATAGGACAATGATCAATCCCATAACTGAACTTGGAATATTAAAACTTCCCTATGATGATTTTACAGAAGTTGGAGATGACCAAGACAATGGACTAGATCACGAAGCTATAAATCAAGGCGAGAAAGAATATATACACGAGTTGGTGTATGTGATACAATATGAAAGAGAGTGTGAGATTGAGGATAAGAAGAGATTTGAGATTATGACATTGTCTCTTCTTCTGGAGACTCCTTATGAGAGGAAGAAATCGCTGTCGCCACCGTTGTCTCTAGAGTTAGGAGATGACAGACATTATAAGATGGAGACGAAGAAGAATTTAGCTGTGACATCAGAAAACGCCGCGTCATCGTTGTTAACGGTACAATGCGTAACAGAGATATGGGAGGATGAGATAGATAACTTCTCGAAGAAGGAGGCAAAAGTGTTTGTTTTTGTTAGTGTTGGCTTTATTGAAGAAGTGATATTGGAACGTGCAAAGCAAAAGATGGGCATTGATGCTAAAGTCATACAAACTAGACTTTTCAATACAACTTTCAATACACAAGATAGAAGAGAGATGCTTGAAGAAGTCATCCGTAAAGGAACAAGCTCGTTAGGGAATGATGTACCTAGTGAGAGAGAAATCAGTCGACTTGCAACTCGTAGTGAAGATGAATTTTGGATGTTTGAGAGAATGGATGAAAACCGACAAACAAAAGAGAATTACAGAGGTATTTTGATGCAAGAACAAGAAGTACCTAAGTGGGCTTACATTACAAAAAACCAAGATGATAAATCAAATTGCTATAAACATCATTTTGGAAGTTTTACAGGTAATCAAAAACGTAAAGAAATCGTTTACAATGATTTGCTAAGTGAGTTACATATAATGTTATGAACTTGATATTCATTAGAATTGTAATTACAGAATATATAGTGATACGAGACACAGTATTAGGGAATACATATTGACTAAACTCTCCTTTACATATATACACTCTACATTCCCCTTCAAGATGGAGGGAGCTGACGAACTCCAAGCTTGGATGTGATGTCGTGAAAGCGTTGTCGAGGTAAAGGCTTAGTTAAAGAATCCGCTAATTGATCATGAGTTGAGACATGGGAGACACGGAAAATTCCAGCCGTGATGTTATTTCTCACAAAGTGGTAATCCAAGGCGAGATGCTTCATCCGGGAATGGAAGACCGGATTTGCACATAGATAAGTGGCCCCAATGTTGCCGCAATAAATAACCGGAGTGGGTAGAGAAGAGACGCCCAACTCCATCAACAAAGATAAAATCCAACGCACTTCCGAAGCGGTATTAGCTATTGATCTATACTCCGCTTCAGTAGACGAGCGAGCAACAACCTTTTGTTTCTTGGATGACCAGGCTATTGGAGTGGAACCAAGATAGACAATGAAGGCGTTGATGGAAACAAAATCATCGGTATCTCCCGCCCAATCTGCATCAGAATAAGCATGAAGAGACATAGGTGAATTGCGGGAGAGAAAAATACCATGATTGAGCGTTCCAGCAAGATATCTAAGCACCCTTTTTGCTGCTTGCCAATGAATATCCATCGGTCGATGCATGAACTGTGACAATCGATTAACACTATAAGCGATATCGGGCCGCGTAAACGAGAGATATTGTAGGCTGCCAACTAAGACTCTGTATTCGGTGGGATTGGACAAGACATCACCAACAAACAAGGATAGTTTGGGAGAAGACGCCATTGGTGTGTTAACAGGCTTAGCATCTTGCATCTTCATCTTAGTAAGGAGATCCAAGATATACCGCCTTTGCATCAAGTGAAGTCACGAGGCTGTTCTTGTTGCCTCAATACCCAAGAAATATGTAAGATTAGTAGTCTCTTTGAGGGAGAATATTTGAGCCAACATATTGATGAAGTGCGAGATCAGTGACGGAGTACTCCCAGTAACGATAATATCGTCTACATAGACCAATATATAAACCAGATTTCTCGCTTTCTTGTATAGAAAAATAGAGGTATCAGCCAAAGAATTCATGAATCCAAGAGAACAAAGATATTTTTTGAGTTCGTGATACCATGCCCGAGGCGCTTGTTTGAGCCCGTAAAGAGCTTTGTTGAGACGACAGACATGGTTAGGGCGATCCTGATCAATAAAGCCTGGTGGTTGTGAAACATACACTTCATCTGTTAGATTCCCTTGCAAGAATGCATTATTAACATCGAGTTGAAGAATCGACCATTGGCGAGTGACCGCAAGCTGTAAAACAATTTGGATTGTGACTGATTTCACCACCGGACTAAAAGTCTCTGAATAGTCGAGACCATATTGTTGATTGAAACCACATGCAACCAAACGAGCTTTATACCTGTGAAGAGCACCATCAGGTAAATATTTTAGTGCAAAAATCCATTTAGTTTGAATTACATTATGTCGAGAATCAGAGGGAACCAAATCAAAATTATGATTCCGGACTTGAGCATCGTATTCATCACTCATGGCTTTACGCCAGTGAGAGTCTTGCATCGCCTGATGAAAAGTTCTGGGAATAGCAGGAGGAGAGGGTGTTGTAACAGTAAGAAGGGAAAATTTCTTGTTTGGTTTAGTGATTTGGTTTTTGGCTCGGGTTTTCATGGGGTGGTTGTTTTGCGGTTGTGATGGAGGAGCAGGTGGTGATGGAGGAGCAGGTGGTGAGGGAGAAGACGGTGAGGGAGAGGCGGTGGATGAGGAGGGTGATGGTGATACGATAGGAAGAGAGGGAAGTGGGCTGGTTTGGGCCTGTATAATAGTTTGGTCTTGAATAAGACCTAGTGGGCATGTTGAATTAATTCCATGGCCCAAGTTCATATTCATACCTGAGACAGAATTATCTGATGGCGATAATAGAATTGTCAGGTGAGGATCAATGCACAGGGGTGTGATGATCGGAGATGAGTTATGTGGCGGAAGAGTGACCGAAATGCGAGTAACCGACGGTTGTTGTGAAAAACCGGACTCAGATGATGAAAACTCAGGTGATGAAGAAACTGATTTCAAGAAGGGGAAATCGGATTCAACAAATTGCACATGACGGGAGACATAGATCCGATCAGAAGCTATTTCCAGACATCAAATAAGCACTTTGGGTATGTGAATAGCCAATGAACGCACAGGGACTTGACCGTGGAGCTAGTTTGTTTTCTGCGTACGGACGAAGCCACGGAGAGCAAAGGGAACCGAAGATACGAAGCTTCTGATAATTAGGTGGTTGCTGGAACAGTTTGGCATAGGGAGACTGACGCTGTAAGACCTCAGTAGGCATTCTATTGATCAGGTACGTTACGGTAGCGAAGGCATAACTCCAATAGGATGTGGGCATTGATGCTTGATGAAGTAACGTCATTCCCGTTTCGACAATATGTCGATGTTTACGTTCTGAAATCCCATTATGTTCCGGAGTATGTGGCGGCGAAGTAAGATGAGTGATGCCGTGTTCAGTGAGAAAGGATCGGAGGGCAATGAATTCGCCGCCATTATCGGAATAGAGAGTCTTGATCTTGACTGAAAAACGGTTCTCAACAAGCTGTTTATAGGCAACAAAGGTTGGTTTCACTTGAGATTTGTGAGTTAAGGGATAAAACCAAGTGTAGCAGGTATAGTGATCGATAAGAATGAGGTAGTATTTGTGATTATCAAAGGAGTTAATAGGGGAAGTCCACACATCAATATATATATATTGAAGTGGACCAGAGGAAACAATGGAATTAGTGTAAAAGGGAAGCTTATGACTTTTATAAAGATGACAATGAGAACAAGGTTTCTGGTTTTTCAAAGATGAAGAAAGAAGTAAAGAGAAAGTGGAAACAATAGAATTTAAAATTGGAGAAGCCGGATGCCCCAACCGAGAGTGCCAAGTTGTAAGAGTAGTCTTGGAAGTCGGTGATGCAAACATAGCAACAATGTTGGTGTTGGTGACCGGCCACTCATATAACTCATCTTTAGTTTTGCCTTGGAGTAATCGGACCCCCGTGCTGAGATCCTTCACCTGAAAATGGGCAGGAAAGAATTCAACAGACACATTATTACTATTACACAAGCGATAAATAGATATAAGGTTCTTCTGTAAGTTAGGAACATATAAGACATGGTTCAGTTTTAAAGGATGAGTAGGTGTAGAGAGGGGTACAAAATTAGTGTGTGAGATGGCTAATTCAGAACCATCGGCGATGGAGACAGTCTCACCACCAGTGTAAGGCTGATGCAGGGCCAAGTTGTTGAGATCGGTGGTGAGGTGATGAGTCGCACCACTATCAAGTATCCAATTGGGATTATTAGACTGTGTAGACACAGCCAAGTTAGCGTGAGGCTGCCAAGAAGCAGGTTGACGAGGAGTAGGACTAGAGTTATATCCGGCAGAGACGAGTTGAGAGCAGCGTCTTGCACTGTGTCCATACACTCCACAAATCTGACATTTTCCCTGGTATCCTCTTGGTGAAGCAGCTTCATTACGGTTGGAATTCATTGATTGTGACTAGTTGTTGTTACGAGAACCACGTGAATTGGACGACGGGTGATAGTTGTTGTTGTAGGAGCCACGATGAGTCACAGTGTTAGCGGTGATTGGATGAGACACGACAAGAGTTTGAAGGGCCTGAAGTTTCAGCTCATAGTTAATGAGCTTCTCATGAACTTCAGTAGGGAGGGCGATATATCACGTCCCTCAAGTTGATCAATGTCAATCTTATAATAATCATGAAGTCTCTCAAACACAAAGTCAAGTTGATCTTCGAGTTCAAGAGGCTTACCTAAGAGAGCAAGTTGATCAAATCTGTTTTTTGAGACCTTGGAAATACTCATCAACAGATTTAGTTCCTTTCGTCCATTGCTTGAGATGTTGACGAATCTGGCGAACATGACCACGCGAAGGCTTCGCATAAGTGGAAGCAAGAGTGGACCAAATATCTACAGCAGTCTCAGTAGTAGAGAGAATAGCTTGGACCGCAACAGAGATAGCACCCAATAGAGCACTATATATAAGACGATCTTTTCTTTTCCAGAGAGTGTATTCAACATTGTCAGTTACGGTACCTTCAACCGTGTGAGTCGCAGGTGGAGTAGGAGTAGTGCCATCTACATAGCCAGCAAGATTGTACCCGTCAAGTAGCGCAAAAACTTGTCTTCGCCACATGATGTAATTGTTAGATGTCAATTTAGTGACATTGCCCATATTGATATTTAGGAGTGTGGAAGAATCAGAGACAGGAATAGTATCAGACACATGAGGAGAGGATGTGTTCGACATGAAGAGAGACGTTTGAAGAAGAAAAAGAAGAAAACAGTAGGCGGCTTAGAAATTTAGGTATTTTAAAAAGGCTCTAATACCATATAATGTTATGAACTTGATATTCATTAGAATTGTAATTACAGAATATATAGTGATACGAGACACCGTATTAGGGAATACATATTGACTAAACTCTCCTTTACATATATACACTCTATATTACAGTGGATGAAAGCTATGGAGAGTGGTGAAGATTTGTAAAAGTTATATATGAACAAAGGAGATATGAGAATGCAAGCAACCCAAAGACACCAACGAGTAAAAAAGTGATAGAAACTATTCAAAGTGATGGATCAAGAGAGCATGAAGAAAAAACAATATTCGAGTGGAATACTCATAAGAAGTTAAAGGAATTGAAAGAGATCTTTGGGAAATTGAAACTCAAAGCTTATAATTTAGCAACTAAGAAAAAAGAAATAAATAAGAAATTGGAAGCTGTTGGTGAGATGAAATCCAATCTACATGCACAAAAAAATGAAATTGAAGCAGATCTCGAGAAAGAGAATCAAGAGAAACAAGCATTACTAAATCAGATCAATCATGTGCCAACAACGTTATTAGAGCAAGAAGGTGCGTACAATACGTTAAGCCTAGAACACAAACTGATCAATGGTTTGTTTGAAGAACGAGAAGAAAAAAATCAATAAGCTTACAAAGGTTTAGCAACAAGCTCGAGAGATGTTGAAAGAATAGATGTCAAAGATGAGAAGAGAAGAGATAGAAAATTTGATTGGAGTTCAAAAAATCGAAGATGAAAGGTTCAAGCTTAAGGGAGAGAATAATAGCATAAGCTTGGAGCAGTCTTGAGTGAAAATGAAGTTTTCATGTTTAAGTTTAGATAAGATAAGATTAGGAAATTATCTAATATGTTTATAAATTATCTATCATATTTGAAGTTATCTAATCTTATATGTAATCTAATAAGGAATAGGAAAACAAAAATAAATTAAGAGATGTTGAGTTGTGGTATAATTTATGAGACTTTATGAGATTTGAGAGGTTTAGGTTTTGAGAGATTTCCTAAATCTAGTAAAGAAGAGTTATTTTTTTATCTGATAATTTTATATTCCAACAGTTAAATGGTTTTCTTCGAGACCGAAAGGTACATTAAAACCCACCTTGACATGTTTTGTCGTTGTAGATAGTTTGCATACATCACATATCTATGTGAATTTTTCATGATAGCTAAGGAAACCGACTCAAGCTCTAAGTGTTCCACTAATATTAAATTTTTCATCTTCTTCGATTTATTGCTATTTCATCTTCAAAATTTGCAAAGTTTGCCTACCTTTCTACCTTGCCCAGCTCCTCGCGTACAAGGACCAAACTGATTGCATAAGGCGACACCGCGATGTAAAGATATATGGTTCCCCCTTCTTATGGCTTTGAAAGGACAGGGGGTGTCATCAGCTAAGTTTTCAAGTTCTTGAACGACAACTCGCATTCTTCATTCCAGATGAATTTTTTGTTCCCCTTCAGAAAGTTATAGAACGGAAGGCATTTGTCTGTTGACTTAGATATGAACCTGGTCGGGGTGGCTATGCGTCCGGTTAGTCTATGTACTTCTCTTGTGTTTTTGGGTGATGGAATCCTTAACAGTGCGTTGATTTTTTGGGATTAGCTTCGATGCCCATCTTGGTCACCAGGTAGCCGAGTAATTCTCCCGAGGTTACTGCAAAAGTGCACTTAGCTGGGTTCAACTTCATCCCATATGTGTTCAGTATTTGGAAGCAGGTGCGCAAGTCGTCCACATGGTTATCTTCATCGGAAAACTTGACGAGCATGTCGTCTATATAGACTTCCATTGTCTTTCCTAGTTGTTCCGAGAACATCTTACTGACTAGGCGTTGATAAGTTGCGCTGGCGTTTTTCAGGCCGAAGGGCATCACCTTATAGCAATAAATGCCTCTGTCCGTAGTAAAAGCGGTTTTCTCCCTGTCGTCTGGGTGCATGAGTATTTGGTTATAGCTTGAGAAGGCGTCCATAAAAGAGAGTAGCTTGTACCTGGCTGTGGCATCGACGAGCTGGTCTATATTTGACAGCGGGAAATTGTCTTTAGGGCAGTTTCCATTTTCTGTTCTTTTTCTTGACTACCACGGGATTCGCCAACCATTCTGGATATTTCACCTTGGTGATTGATCCTACACCTAGCAATTTCTCCACCTCGTCTCTGACTGCCTGAGCTTGCTCTGCTCCCAACTTGCGCCTTTTCTACTTAACTGGCTTGTAGATCGGGTCTGCATTTAGTTCGTGAAACATGATGTCTAAGATTATTCCTGGCATATTTTTCATGTTCCATACGGAAGTGTGTTTGTTTTCTGTGAGGAAAATAATTAGCTCCTCTTTCAAACTTTTTTGAAGCTTTGATCCTATGTTGATGCAACGCTCTGGGTATCCTGGGTAGATACAGTACTGCATCACCTCGTCGAGTTTGGGTTCCTCGTATACTGGTTCCGCAAGTGGGGTTTGCTTCCCGATCTGTAATTGCTATAAGGTCTTTTCTTAGAATTTGAGTTCAGCTAGGTAACAAGCTCGAATTGATCTATGACTTCCTTTAATCGTTTTCATCCCCTCTTTAGTGGGGAATTTGACGCATTGATGGTAAGTAGAAGAGACAATCTTTATTGCGTTTTTCCACGGCGTCCCTAGGATCGCATTGTATATCGCTGGCTTATCGATCATTGTGAACTCAATCATCCTTGACACTCCTATTGCGTGCATGAGTAATTTGATGGTTCCGATCGTCATGGAGGCCTCACTGGTGAAACCTGTCAATGGGGCAGGTGGTCCTTCGATTCGTGATAGGACTATATCCATTTTCGCCAAGGTTTCTTTGAAAATCAAGTCTATCGAGCTCTCGGTATCTATGAGCACTCTTGCGATCTCATGCTCATCAAGAATTAGGTCGATGACCAGCGGGTCGGCGTGAGGTATGTCGAGCCCTGTGGTATCCATCTCGTTGAATGCTATAAGTTCTCCTACCTCTTGTGGCTTGACTCGACATTTCTTGCATGAAGCCGCTCTGCATCCATAGGCCTTGATTGGCGTCATTTAGTTGAGGCCAGATTGATGGTTTCCCATGATCATGTTAATCTACTTCTTGAATGGCGGGGTTGGTGACATTTGAGGCAATTCTTCTTGAGTCCGTTTGGGGGGGGGGTTAAACTCTTCATTATGGTCCTCTGTTCCTTGCTAGGAACTCGCTGCTTTCCCCTTACTAGGCTCCACCAATTCTCCAGATTGGTATTTGCTATAGAGGAATGACTTGAAGCTTCTGCATTCCTCGGTAGAGTGACCGTCCTGGTTATGATATTCATAGTGTTTTTAACGTTCCCTTGTTCCTCATATCGTTTCCATTGGTTCCAAGGTCCGCTTTTGGGTTTTTGGCGAAGAGTGTTTGGCTCCCCGCTGGGGAATTTCGCCTTGGAGTGGTGGTCTGAGTCACTTGATTTTTTTTCTCGGCTTCGGTTCAGCATCTCGATCAGGTCTTCTTCTATTCGTGCGGATACTTTCCTTCTATGAAATGCGTCATCAATCGTAGCTAGAGGGTTCAATATCAGGTCCTTACGGAATTCAAATTCTCCCCAGACTGCGTTTTTGAGGGCGGCAATGGCGGCATTATCAATGACTACTACTCGGGATATTCTATATGTCCGCGTCTGTAATATCCCTTTTGATATAAACCGAATAATGATTTAGAAACATCTAACTCATTTGGCTGAAACTGTGTATTGAGCCCTCAGGTAGCCGAGAGAACCATGTTAGTGCCGGTCCCTGAAGATGCTCACTGAAAAGTTGGCAATACCCTGCTTCCTTTTCATGTTCATCGAATTACGCTCGCCTGACTGCGATCCTGAAGGCGGTCATGTACGCACTAGGGGGTTTAGATTTTCCGGGGGTTTCGTACCCTAGCGTTCTTTATATGCAGAGCGTACGAGCTGCAGAGTGTCTCCTCTATCAATCGGTCCAGTTCGGGTGTTGAGATAATGGCCTGGTGAACCTTGGTGTTCGTTTGCCAGACGGCCTCCTGAAGGGAGTTTTTCATCTCCTGGATTTCCCTAATCTCTTGCTAAGGTCGCTTATCAGATCGGGAAAGTGGGGTGCGAGCGCCCTCCTCATACCCATCAGACTCTTCCTCGGATTCCTCCAATAGGTTGATTCGGTCTCTCTCATCCTCAAAGGCCTGGGGGCTGAGACAAAATCCTGCTGAGGGGGTTTTGTCAACAACATATTTGTAGGTTTGTCTGACACAGTGTGTCTTAAGCCCCAATGGGCTATCGTTTGTAAGGGGGACTTGTAATTCTTGATTCGGGTTCTACGGGGCCGCGAAATTTTTCGCAATGGTTGGCGCAAATTTTGAGGGGAGTTAGCTTTGCTTGGAAGCCATCGCCATTCGGTCATCCTTGTGCATGTTGTTTCACCTCCCAGTCATTCTTTTTAGAGCAGTTTCGTGTTCTGGTGAATCTTTCTTGGGACGTTCAACTTCCAGTTATATTCCTATATATACCTCTTATTCACTAATATTGTGTCACTTTTCTTCACCAACGAAAAGGTATTTTCGCTCTCCCTTCTCTCAACTTTTTTTTTCTAACTCTAATCCTATTAGCCAAACTTGCTTATACTGGAGTGTTGGCCTGCGACCTAATGAACATCGAAGTTGCTAGCAAAACTAGTGACTTTGGTGATAGCTCTTCGAGTCACTAAGTTGAATCTTCTGATAGCACGTTGGAGAGAGATACCGCGTATGTGTTAGATTTGAGAAACTATCTATTCATCGATTGAATTCGGCATCTGACCCTATGACGAGTACATCCTCCATCCAGGCTGAAAGGCTGGAGGAATCTGTTGGGGGTCAGTCGAGCAGATTGATCAGCAAGTGAATCAGGGTTCTTCTCCCCTCATATACGATGGACATGGTCCCCCTTGCTATGAGAAAAGGACCTCTAGCCCGGCACTACAAGAAAAAGTCTCATTGATAGCACACGATTAACGCTATAAAAGGCCT
>OVBE01008118.1:167-17571 GCA_900406425.1 Iberis pinnata
ATTGCATAATTAAGGAAAGGATTAGTGCCATGAAAGTGGATTAGTCTAGGTTTTGGAATTTAGACCAAGGGTTAGCTTAATAAATAGAATAGACACCACATGATTTCATTTGATCACCCAAATCAATTACCTAAACCATTCACTTAGTCTTTTATCTTTGAATTTTCAAGTTTAAATTTTTGTTGACTTTTNCTGAATAGGATGATATCTTAAGTACTTTAATGACATAATTAAACTTAAGTATTTGCGAGACAAAGATTAGCAAATAATCTAAATGACAAAGATGAATTAATCCCCACCAAATCCAAAACCGAGCATAGGATGTGTATCGATTACCGAAAACTAAATTCCGCAACCCGAAAAGATCACTTCCCGCTCCCTTTCATTGATCAAATGCTTGAACGTTTAGCCAATCACCCATATTATTGCTTTTTAGATGGGTACTCTAGATTTTTCCAAATACGTACCCATCCATCCGCAAGACCAAGAAAAGACCACTTTCACATGCCCCTATGGTACCTTCGCTTATCGAAGGATGCCATTTGGGTTATGTAATGCCCCTGAAAATTTTCAACGTTGCATGATGTCAATCTTTTTTTACTTAATTGAACATGTGGTTGAGGTTTTATGGATGATTTTTTGGGTATATGGCTCTTCGTTTGCTGTGTGTTTGGCAAATTTTTGCAGGGTTCTGAAACGATGTGAAGAGACTCATCTTGTACTCAATTGGGAGAAATGCCATTTTATGGTCCGTGATGGAATAGTTCTGGGGCATCGGATTTCAGAAAATGGAATTGAAGTTGATAAGGCAAAGATCGAAGTAATGCCTAGTCTTGCAGCACCGAGTTCTGTTAAAGGAATCAGAAGTTTTCTAGGACACGCTGGATTTTACAGAAGATTCATAGAGGATTTCTCAAAAGTGGCTAGACCTTTGACAAGGCTTTTGTGTAAGGACATCGATTTCCACTTCGATGAGGAATGTCTTGAACCATTCAAGAAGATTAAACAAGAGTTGATAAGTGCTCCTATTGTTCAACCACCGGATTGAGATTTTCCATTTGAGATAATGTGTGATGCTAGTGATTACGCGGTTGGAGCAAATCTGGGTAAAAGGAAAGAAAAGAAACTCCATGTAATCTACTATGCAATCAAGACACTAGATGACACTCAGGTTAGGTATGCTACAACTGAGAATGAGCTACTAGCTATTGTGTTTGCATTTGAGAAGTTTAGGTCTTACTTGGTAGGCTCCAAGGTCATTGTCTACACCGACCATGCGGCTTTGAGACACTTACNTGAGATTAAAGGCAAGAAAGGCATAGAAAATGGAGTTGCTGACCATCTATTAAGGTTGAGGATCGAGGACGAGATCCCAATTGATGATTCATTGCCCGAAGAACAATTGATGACTATATCTTCAGAGATTAACAAGCTAAACCAAGTAGTGGTTCCACGCTATAATCTTGGACATGTTTATGTAGCGGGGAGGAATGAGCCTTGGTATGCTGATATCGTTAATTATCTGGTTTGTGAACAAGAACCACCTGGTTTAGAAGGATGTCAGAAGAAGAAGTTCATGAAGGAAGTCACAAGATACTTCTGGGACAAACCATACCTTTATACTCTGAATAAGGATGGTCTTTACAGAAGANATAAGGATGGTCTTTAGAGAAGATGCATTGCTGAAGATGAAGTAGATGGAATCCTTCTACATTGTCATGGATCCTCATATGGGGGACATTTTGCAACCTTCAAGACTGTGTCCAAGGTTCTTCAGGCAGGATTTTGGTGGCCAACTATGTTCAATGATACTCATAACTTCATACTGAAATGTAATTCATGCCAAAGATCGGGAAATATTGCAAAGAGGAATGACCTCATAATCCCATCATGGAAGTTGAGATCTTTGATGTCTGGGGGATAGATTTCATGGGACCTTTCCCTTCTTCCCATGGGAACAAATATATCTTGGTAGCGGTTGATTATGTTTCTAAGTGGGTTGAAGCCATTGCAAGCCCTACGAATGATGCTACGGTGGTTCTCAAGATGTTCAAAACTATCATTTTCCCAAGATTCAGAGTACCTAGGGTTTTCATAAGTGATGGAGGATCACATTTTATCAACAAGGTCTTTGAAAGCTTAATGAAGAAACATGGTGTCAAACACAAGGTGGCGACCCCTTATCATCCTCAAACTAGTGGCCAAGTTGAAGTCTCTAATAGACAAATCAAAGCCATTTTAGAGAAAACAATTGGGACTACAAGAAAAGACTGGTAGGTCAAGTTGGATGATGCTTTGTGGGCTTATAGGACCGCTTACAAGACTCCCCTTGGAACAACTCCATTCAACCTTCTTTATGGTAAAGCTTGTCATCTCCCGGTTGAATTGGAATACAAGGCTTTGTGGGCAGTCAAGCTTTTAAACTTTGGTATCAAGAGCGCTAAGGAAAAAAACAGAGTTTCAACTTGGCGAACTCGATGAAATCCGACTCGATGCTTATGAGAATGCAAGAATCTATAAGGAGCGAACAAAATCCTTTCATGATAAGAAGATCATCATGAAGGACTTTAAGTTGATGATCTTGTTCTTTTCTTTAACTCAAGATTGAAACTTTTTCCGGGAAAACTTAAGTCAAGATGGTCCGGACCTTTCAAAATTAAGGAAGTTCGCCCTTATGGAGCTATTGTTCTTTGGGACAAGGATGGGAACGATTTCATCAAAGGTTGAAGAGGTACTTGGCAAATGAAGTTGTCGAGGAAAGAGATTCAATATCTCTTTCCGAACCACCACATGCCTAAGAAGCGGCGAGTCAAGCTTAGCGACTTTAAACAAGCACGCTTGAGAGGAAAATCTCATGTTATCCTTTTGTATATATCCTTTTATTTCGTTTAGCTTTTTCTTTCTACTTTTTAGTTGCCTTTTAATAGCTTGGGAATGTTGATTTGCAATGGTTTAAAGTATGGTAGGTGTGGAGAAAGACTTGTGCAATCAAGAAAAAAGGTTTGGAGCATTTTTGTTGAGTTTTGAAAGCGCATCGGTCACTCACATCGGGCTATCTATGCCGATGTGCATTCGAGAATTTCCAGGAGCTCCCCGCGGGCAATTTCATTGGCCTGTATAAACTGATGTACCCATATCGGGCACTTATATTGGTCAGTGTAAACCGATGCACGCATCGGCCAATATCAAACCGATGCAAACATATCAAAATTCCAGGAGCTCCCCACGGTTTCCTGCATCGGCCTATCTATGCCGATGCACCCATATCGGCCAACCGCATCGGGCTGTGCAAACCAATGCCAGGTAAGTAAATCGGTTCTACATTTTTAAATCGGTTTAACTCGATTTTGAACCATTAATTTTATCCGTTTTTGGTCGAGATTTAAAGCTCATCTCCTCTCTTTCTCCTCACTTCATCGATTTCTAAGGTTTTTGAAGAAAGATTTCACCCCTCTTTGATTTCTCAATCTCTTTTTCAAGAAAATTAGTGTGGTTTGTTGCCCTATTTTGAATTCTCCTAACTTCTAAGTCTCAATCTTGCAAGTTTTAACCCAATCAATCAAACGTATGCTCTCAAACTCAATTTTCGGATTACTATTCACCATGCCCAAAATTTTTGATTTTCTCAACTTCTTGAATTGTTGGTTGTCTCTAAGAGTTAGAACAACGTTGGGTATGATATATATGATGGTTTCTTTAGGAGATTGAGTCTCAATTCTTGAATTTTTCAAATTTCTAAAGTTAGGGTTCTTAAGCTCAATTTGAGGGAAAATTTGGGGAAACATTGTTGGATTCTAGTTTCTATGGCTCATATGTGATGTTTTCTCACCTAATTAGAAGAACTTGCTAATTTGAATTGATGAACAATTTGATTGAATTGATGAAGTTTGATAATGGCATAGGAAATTTGTCTCTTTGATAAGCTTTCTTATGAACAATGTGATTGTTTGGATGAATTCCTTGGTTGCAAGATGAAATGTGATTGTTTGGATGAATTATTTGGTTGCAAGATGTTGGTAAACTAAGCTAGGACAAATACTCTTTGGGTGCATTTTGATTTATTTGAATGTGTATTTTGTAGAACTCATGGGACGCACAAATGACAATCCCAAACCGAAAAAAGCGGACAAAGGGAAAGCAATTGTGGTTGACAAAGGGAAACCCAAGCGCCAAAGAAGGGATCCTATAATGCGACCGGGTGGAATAAGTATAAACGAACCACCGGAGAACAACCCGATAGACCATCACAAACCGGTCGGCCCTCAAGAACAAGTCGGAAAGCCACCAAAGGGACCGAAGAAGAGCTTGAGAATGTCCAAGAAACCGAGAATAAGCAGCCCATACAACACAAATCAATGCCTCAAACTCGTGTTGAACAAACTCCAATGAGAAGAGACACCTCAAAAGATCCAACCGATGCACAACTATATCGAGCCCTCATGGAGACAACGTTCGTTGGATCAACCTACCCGGATTCGGATACCTTGAAGGTGTTGGGGATTTATGATAATCCTTAACGGAATGGGAATCAAAAACATCATGAGTATGCGTTTCAACGCTCATAAGGAACTAAAATGTAAGTTCCTCGCTACATTGAGAGCTTTCTTTTACGAAGGACGAAACGATAATGTGGATGGTGGTGGTAGAATAGAGTTCCAAGATTTAGACGGTGGTGGACATGTGTTAACTTTTTGACAGTTGGGAGATTTCTATGGTTTCACAAGTGAGGGTTGTGATGGTTTTGAGAGAGCAGTTGGCGAGAATGATTATGTATGGACGATGATCGGCTCTACACCATTCAAACCCGCTGTTACAAAAACCGCTCTCATCCGTCATCCGGCAATCTGTTATGTCCAAAAGATCTTATCGCATTCCTTCTTTTCAAGATGGGAAGGAGGTAACCTTCTAGACGGCAAATTGAAGTTCATGAGATTAGGTCATGCTCATCTCATTCATGCCGAACAAGGCAATGATAGGCTTTTTCCGGGATTGGACGATTTTTGACCGAATTTAGTGAAGGTGTTTGTTGAGCAGCTGTTAGCATTAAGAGTTTGGGGTTGGCAACGGAAAGATAAGACTCTCCAACTTAGTATTGGGGGATGGATAACTCCACTTTTGGCGGCTCCGATATTGCCTTACCAGAATCCGGAACCGCACCAAAGTTCATGAATCTCTCCTACCTCAGTTGAGCGCAATTCTTAGTTGGGAGAGTGAAGATCGACGGAGTTCAAAAGTACGTCTACAAGTTTACTATTTGATACGGTCAACTCATATCAGTTCTCCTCCCCAACACCGATATCACATCTTTTGCAAACTGCAACAACATTCGCTTCTCACCGGAATGCATCTACGATCCGGCACGAGAACCGCCAATGGAGACTCTACATCAATCACGGCACCCAGTTCCCGAACCATTCTCTTCAAAGCAACGACGGTACTTTATATGGGCCATCCCGATACTATCTCAGACCTTCTTCCATGCCGTTCAACCCAGGACCTTTACAAGACCTTTATTTGGAGCACAAGAAGTTGAGCCGGTGGAGTATGTTTCAAGATCGGACAACGAGGAAATTGGTGAAACAAGTGAAGAAGTTAACGGCAATAATTCTCAAAGGTACGACGTGCCAGAATTTCGGAACCGATGTTCACTTTGACCATCAACAATTGCCGCACCAACCCAAAGATCAAGCGTTGTACTCAAACATGGACGTGGATGATGCCCAATTGCGAAGGCGCAACTCTTATCATGGCGAAGCAAGTTCCGCACAAATCGCTTTCCAACCCTGGAGTTCGGTTGATGACTCGAGCCAACGACGAAGATGCCGGCAAAGAAGAACAGTGCCTACACCACCACCACCTCAATCGGACAACGAGTCCCCTCCCTTCTCCTCCAATGAGGAGCCGTTTGATCCCGATTTCAACTATTATTGAGGTACCGTTTCTTCACCTTTGTCAATACATTTGTATTTAGTTTTCCTCTTGGGTTTTTTACTCTGGCGAAGACAAGAAACCGCATGGATTGGTCCTATCTCTTCTCAACCATGTAGTTCACCAAGGACGGAGCCTACATTTTTCTGCACTCGGGAGGTCAGAGGTGCAAGATCCAGTTTCCGCATCAGGATCTTACTAGCGTCACTTCCTTGGAGAACATTCGTTTTCTTCTGAGAGCTGATCGCTTGGTTGACGGGGCTGCACCCGTACCTGACGCGCCATGACTTTTGATAGGTCTAAAATTTAATCATAAACTATTACTGCAGAGAACAGTTCAATGTAGCAAAGTATAGGGTATCGAATCCACAGAGACCAAGAAGTACTTGTTTTAATTCAAATCAAGCTAAAGCAGAATAATTAAGAGGTTGTTGTAGCAAATCAAAACGGTAAAGTAAAAGCGGTTTAAAACTATGGAATAAAAGTGTCAAGCATCAGGGAAACCACAGGTAATCAGGATTAGAAGTCAATTTATCATTCAGGGAATTTCTTTGAAAATAGTTCTCAACATGGAAGACAAAGATGGAATAATCTCCTCTCGGAGTACTAAACCTTCTGCTCAAATTATCAGACACAAACTCTCGCCGTCTTTTAAATAATTGATCATGAAATACAGTTCAGATTCAAATGTTCATAAGCAATCAAGACAATACTCTCGCAAGCAAAATCACTTATTCATCTAGACTAGATCCAACTTCTAAACCAAATATGTTTGTGTTTATTAGTCTAATATCAATGAACTAGTTAGCTACTCTAATTCATGGATTAATAACAAGTCTAGGCTAAGAATCCAACAATTATTATCCCCTTATGAAAAATCTAACAATCAAACCTTGATTTTCCTAGGAAACCCTAAAACCTAACTAGTGAACTACTCAGACATTGACATGCAATCACAAATCAAAATCATAATAGAACACATTAGAAATAGAATAGATATATAATAAGGGTTTAGAAATAATGGTTGAATCTCCTCTCCCTCAGTAATTCTCTCATAAATCAAAATAAAGCTTAGTTCTAAAAACCTAAAATATAGTGTATTTATAGGCTAAAAAGGGAAAATAATTAAAATTAGGAAAACTTGATAGGCTTGAGGATTGGGGAAAGTGCCCGATCATGCACCTTGTCTGCATCATTCTAAAAACTTCTGAAATGCATCATTTTGCTCCGACATGACCCGATCACCTAGAATCCTGAAAATCTACCAAATATGCAATGAAAACATTCGGAATAATGCATAATAGCAAACATAAATGCCCACTATTATGCATTAAAACTGAGTAATATCAACTCCCCATACTTAGATCTTTGTTTGTCCTCAAGTAAAGCAAGATTCAATCTGGAGAAGAGGTTTGATTTGGACCACACAGAAACTCACAAAATCTCAAAAACCATAAGCACAGTTTCAAATATAAAAGACACCAATCTCAAACAACACTTTGATTTAATTTTTTACCACCACTAAACTAACAACATGTTTCCTACTCTAAATCCCAAATCAATCAAGTATCAAATCATATCAACCAGCTCTTTAAATTCAATTATGTTCAGATACATGCATTCTCACCTATGGTATATCAATCAAATTACTCAAGTACCTCTTCTATTGAAATGCCCATACCAAACAGAGCATCAACCGACTTCCGGTCCTGATCATTTTTCCCCCTTTCTCACTTTTTTCTTTCTTTTTGCACTTTTCTGCGTTTTTCTTTTCTTTTCTTTTTATTTTATTTTTACACTTTTCAGCATTTTTCTTTTCTTTTTTACTGCTTTTTGTTTAGCAGCCCGGAAATGATTACGGACTTCTAGGTCACGCTTTCAACTCTTTTTCTGAACCGATTTTTTTCTTTTTTTTTTAAGGGGAGAGAGAAAGGACTCGGATCATACTGAAAGAACTTGTCGGTTTTACAGAACACTGAAGAGAAAGGTACCTAATTCTCAGAGTATATCAACACCATAAGCAAGAATAATTTCAGATTTTGAATTAACTCCTATCATGGCAGAGATAGCATCAATTCATTAATAACTCAAAAGACCAAAAATTTCAAAAAAAAAAATTCAATCAGTAATGGGGTTCTAATCCTAATCTCAGCAATTCATCTAAGTTAGTAATCTAGAGAGAGTGGAAACCATACCCACACTTGACTATTTATTATCATTGATGTTGATCATGGTTCCTTCGACTCGATAGACTCAGCTAGATTAAAAAAGAAAAATTTGAAAAATTTCACCAAAAAGACAAAACATCAAAACATAGTTAGTATCGTTACACCCTCCCCCAAACTTACTTCACACCGTCCCAGTGTGAAAATAAATCTAAGAAAAGGTATAGAAGTAACCAGAATCAATAGTAAAATCTGTAATGGATAAAAATAGATAATAAATACTATAAGAGTTCAAAGGCAAGAGATATACTAAAGGTGAATTGCTCCCAAATTTGTTCTGAACTCCTGTGCCTCCTTTGCTATGCCTGCAAAAATAAAAAATACTTAAGAGAAGTGTGAGCAATGGTTGAACAAATGATTGAGCAATGATAATTTAAAAACTAACAAGAATCAGTTGCAAGCGAAACCATTGAAGACATTATGATCAAGCAGTACTAATCAAAAATCAGCAAGAATCATATATAAAAGGCATCATTTAGAACAGCTATCAGCAATCATTCAAGTATCACACAATTAATTGGTAAGTAAAGAGCAATCATCAAGCAGTACAAATTATAATTAGCAAGAATCGAGAATTACTTAATGAGAGAAACCAATCAATCATGAATCTAAAATCAACTTAAGTCAAAACACAAGAAAGATGGTGAATGGTGAGCAATGATCTAAGCAATACTAATCAGAATTAGCAAGAATAAAGAGAGAAACCATCCAAATATCCAAAACTCAAGTGAAAAAGATGAGTAATGAGATTAGATAAGAGATAACCCGGAATGTCTTAAAGAATAGTCAACAGTAATAACCTGAAACACTTTAAACTCAAACTGAAAATAAGTAAGTTAGGACTAACTCTAAATTGAAAAAAAAAACTAAACTAGACTCTAAATATAGTGGGTTGCCTCCCACTCAATGCTTTGTTTAACGTCACTTAGCTTGACGGTAACTACCTCTAAGTGGGAAGGGAATCAACATCCAGCGATGTTCCATAACATGCTCCAAATCCAGACATCTTCAGCTTCAGAACCTTACCCATCACATCTTTTGCAACATCAATCCCTTTCTCTTTGAACTCCGGGGTGAGTAAAACTCTAAACTTTGAGAAGGGCTTTGAGAAACCTTTACTTTTCACCTTGTACTCAATTGTATCCCCAACTGTTGCTTGAGGGATCAAAACCACTTGAGACTCCTTCTTTATCTTCTTTGGTTTCCTTCACCTTCTCCTTAACCTTGGGATTTCCATTCCTTGTTGAGATTTGAGGGTCTTTGTGTAAGGTTTCATCTACTACACGGTTATGATCTAGTTCTATATGAACCCCATGCTTCATCTCTTCTTCTTGCACCACAGTTAGCCTGAATAACCCTTTTGAAGGAATCGTTGTATAGAAAACCCGCTTCTTGATGTTTTTCAGAGAAATACGCCGATTGGGTAGATTAACAACAGCTCCTACGGTTGCAAGAAAGGGTCTGCCAAGAATCAAAGGTTCATGTGGATGCTCATTCATCTCCAACATGTGGAAATCAACAGGGATGAGACAACTTCTAACTTGTACCAATAGATCTGAGATAAAGCCACCAGAAGAGACAGTAGAATCATTAGCAAGCTTGAAAGTCATGTGAGATGGTTTGAAACCAGATAGTCCCAATAGTTCTGCAACAGTTATCGACATAACGCTCACATTAGCTCCAGTATCACAGAGAGAACCTATGAATTCTATCCCATTGATCGAACAAGGAACTAACAATTCCTCTCGGTCTTGTATCTTATGAAGCTTCCAAAGAGGATTAGGTGGCTTCCCAATCATCTCACCATCCTCAAACTCTGAACTGGGCTTTGTAGGATACACTGGGTAAGGAATTCTCGGTTTATAATCAGTTAGAGGAGTTTTTCGGTTCCATGATGTTCTGCTTGATTGCGCAAGTGATGTCTCCGATCGATCAAAAGTTCCTGGAACTTTTTCGATTGATTGCATGAAGGGGCCATGTGGGGTCGATCGTTCTCTTTCTCCGGAACCGATTTGCCCGATCGGGAAAGGGGTGCTCGATCAGGCAGATTCTTCTGCATCATTTTGCAGCTTCTTAAAATCTGCATCTTTTCCCAAATTACCAGTTCCTTCTTCCAAATTACCAACCAAATTCTTGCAATACCATTTTAGATTATCCTTAAATTTCCCAGGAAAGACATCAGCTTATCTTTTCACAACTTCAGAAGTCTGAGCAACTTGTACATCCAAATGCTTCACATGAGTTGATAGTGCTTCAAACTTTTGATTCAGCTGTTTCACTTCTCCTTGGATCACTGTTTGGAACTGTTGTTTTCCTTCTAGAAGTTGCTTAAACATCATCTCTACTGGATTACTTTGTTGAGGTTGAGCTTGTTGAAATACAGGCTGAGAGGTTTGCTGAAAACCGTCTGAATTAGAATTCTGCACAAAGGGCTTTCGTTGCGGTGGATAGTGTTGATCTTGGAGGTTTTCAACATTGGTACTTCTCCAAGATAGGTTGGGATGAGTCTTGTTAAAATCTTGATTATACCCTTGGTTGTACACCCTTTGACCTTGACTATTGATGTAACTTACCTCCTTCTAAACTCCCACAGTATTCTGCTCTTGAACTGCAAAGAATTCAACTTCAGAATCGTCTACAGCACTAACATGTTTCTGATTTTGACCTTTTAGAAGCTGAGTGATTAGTCCTTTCATCTATGATAATTCTCCTTTTCGCTCTGAGATTTCTGAATTAGCAGCCAATACAGGAACCTTTGTTCGGCGATCAAACTCTGGGCAATGATTGTTATTGCTAGCTGCTAGATTCTCTATTAGACGATAAGCATTTAGAACAGGTTTCTGCATATAGTCTCCATCGCTTGTTGTATCTAAGGACAATTGGTATTTCTGTTCAATTCCTCTATATAAGGTATTGAGGAGACTTACATCAGAGAAACTGTGGTGTGGACAATCACGAAGAAGCTCTTTGAATCGCTCCCAAGATTCATATAATGATTCCATCGAGTTTTGTGCAAAGGAAGAGATCTTTTTCCTTAAAGTGTTGGTCCTGGTGGTAGTAAAGAACTGATTTATGAACCTGGCTTTGCAATCATCCCAGGTTACTATGGATCCAGCAGGTAGAGACTTCAACCAACGAAGTGCTCTTTCAGCTAAAGAGTGATGGAACAAACTACAGTGCATGAAATCGTTGGTTACTCCATTGAGCTTAATAGTGCTGCAGATATCCTTAAAATTGTCAATGTGATCCATTGGGTGCTCATTTGGTAAACCACTAAATTGGTTGTTACGGATCATTTGAACAAGCTGAATAGGGAATCGGTATTCCCCTCGCTGAGGTTGAGCAGGCTGGATAGGATTACAGTTAGCATAGAATGCTTGGGGATTATTGTATGAACCAACTAAAGGAAGGTTCTGAGCATATGAACTCTCTCTGGATCTCCATACAAGACAAATTTTCTTACATCTATGTTCTGAGGATTCTGAAGATTGGGATTTTCCGGTGGAGCTTGGTTGTTATCAGCTCTTGGTTGGCCTGGTGGCACTGGATGCCGTTACCACCACCGTGTGCTTGGTTAATCGGTTGATTGAGTACACGAGCAGGGATCGTTTAAACGTTGGGGTCCGACCGGAATGATTTGATCAGCGTTCCCAGCCATTGAATTGGATGAGCTTGCGTCTTTCTTAGCTTTCCGGTTTGAGCGTTCTATCTGTGTAAGTTCCGGGTTACTGAGGTTTAGCAATTCAGAAGATTTGTCAGATCTTCTGATAATACACCTGTAAAACAAAAACAAGCAGAAAAGAATGAGATGAGTACTGAAAAATAAAACTTCAGACTAGATTCTAATAAGAAACTAAAAAGGCATTATTGGTCCACGGCAACGGCGCCAAAATTTTGATAGGTCTATAATTTAATCCTAAACAATTACTGCAGATAACATTTCAATGTAGCAAATTATAGGGTATCGAATCCACATAGACCAGAAAGTACTCGTGTCAGTTTTAATTCAAATCAAGCTAAAGCAGAATAATTAAGAGGTTGATTGTAGCAAATCAAAACGGTAAAGTAAAATCAGTTTAAAACTATGAAATAAAAGCGTCAGGCATCAGGGAAACCACATGTAATCAGGATTAAAATTCAGTTTATCATTCAGGGATTTTCTTAGAAAATAGTTCTCAACATGAAAGACAAAGATGGAATAATCTCCTCTCGAAGTACTAAACCCTATGCTCAAATTATCAGAGACAAAATCTCGCCGTCTTTTAAATAATTGATCATGCAATACAGTTCAGATTCAGTTGTTCATAAGCAATCAAGACAATACTCTCGCAAGCAAAATCACTTATTCATCTAGACTAGATCCAACTTCTAAACCAAATCTCTTTGTGTTTATTAGTCTAATATCAATGAACTAGTTAGCTACTCTAATTCATGCATTAATAAAAGTCTAGACTAAGAACCTAACAATTATTATCCCCTTATGAAAAATCTAACAATCAAATCATGATTTCCCTGGAAAACCCTAAAACCTAACTAGTGAACTACTCAGACATTGACATGCATTCACAAATCAAAATCATAATAGAACCCATAGTAGAAATAGAACATATATATAATAAGGGTTCAAAAATCTTCTCCAAATACAGGTTGAATCTCCTCTCCCTTAGTAATTCTCTCAAAAATCAAAATAAAACTTAGTTCTAAAAACCTAAAACATATTATAGGCTAAAAAAAGAAAATAATTAAAATAAGGAAAACTTGATAGGCTTGAGGTCTTGATTGCAAATTTAGAAATCTTCTAATTCTTCTCGGGGAAAATGCTCGATCGAGCACATGGTTTCCCGATCGGGCAATTTATGAAATTGCGCAATCCGTCTAGTCTAGCCCGATCGATCTCATCCTTCGGATTTTTCTAGAAACTTTTTCCCGATCGTGCACCTTGTCTGCATCATTCTGAAAACTTCTGAAATCTTCTGAAATGCATCATTTTTCTCTGACACGACCCGATCACCTAGAATCCTGAAAATCTACCAAATATGCAACGAAAACACTCAGAATAATGCAAAATAGCAAAAATAAATGCCCACTATTATGTATTAAAACTGAGTAATATCAACTTTCCCAAGGGTCGGTTCGTAGTAGGCGGTCCACTCAGAGACAGCAGCAGGATCCTAGTCCGGAGGATGACTCACATATCCTACCTGAGGATTAGAGTGAGTATAATTTGCCACCTCGGCGACCCAACTTCACAGATGCCAAGATGATCAGATGGACAGCGGATGCTGCTGAGAGGACTCATAGCATGGTTCAGAGGATATGGGGCACTTTAGCGAAGATCAGAAAACCAGCATGCTTCAGAGCACATCAGGATAGGAGTGATGAGGATGAGGAGCCTTCGATTCGTAGAGAGAGAGGAGTTGGCAATTCAGGGCATGCTTCAGACTGATCATTTCTGGTTATCTTTTCTTTTTCACTTTGGACTTATGTATTTTATTTTTGATTTTTGGTGTTTAGACTTATTTATTTTCTGATCATTTTTCCTTCTTCTGGATTTATTTTCACACCGGGACGGTGTAAAGTAAGTCTGGGGGAGGGGATATGATAGTTACTAACATGATTTTGGTATTTTGTTATTTTGGCGAAAGTTTTCAAAAAATTTCGTTTTGTTAGATGAGTCTAGTCGAGTTGAAGGAATAATGACCAGAATCTATGATGACTACTAACCCGATGTAAGTTCGATATCATTCTCTACTTGTAGATTAACTACTGCACTTAGGATTGGAACCCCATTAACTAATTTCTATGCTTTTGAAAGTTTTGGTCTTTGAATTTTTGATGATTTGATGCTAGCTCTATTTGGATATGACTTAAATTGGATCTTAATTTTCTTGCTTATGGTGTTAGTTATACTTTGAAAGCTGGGTATTTTGCTCTTCATTTCTCTATAAAACCGAAAAGTTCTTTCAGTATGACCCGAATCCTTTCTCTCCCTCCCTTCAGAAAAAAAACGGTTCAGAAAAAGAGTTAAAAACGTGACCTAGAAATTCTAGTCATTTTCGGGCTGCTAAAAAAGCAGTAAGAAAGAAAAAGGAAAACGCAGAAAAGTGCGAAAATAAAATTTAAAAAAAAAGTGAGAAAGGGGGAAAAAGGGTCAGGACCAGAAGTCGTTGGATGCTCTGTTAGGTATGGGCGCTTTGATAGAAAAGATACTTTAGCGGGCATTGATCGATATCTCATAGGCAAGAACGCACTATTTGTACTAAATTGAATGTAGAGAGTTGGTTGAAATGATTTGATGGTTTGATTGATTTGGGATTTAGAGTATGAAGTATGTTATTGGTTATGTGGTGGCAAACAGTTAATTTGCAGTGGTTGTTTAGAATTGGTGTCTTGTGGTTTTTGTTGTTTGAACTTGGGTTGCTGAGATTATGAGAGTTCATGTGTGGTCCTTTTCAAACCTCTTCTTCGGATATGGATTTTGCTTTACTTGAGTATCCAAGTCTGGGGAAGTTGATATAACTCGGATCTAACACCTTTTAGTGGGTATTTATAAATATTATTTAGTGTTATCCAAGTGTTTTCCTTGTGTTTATAGCGTGTTTTCAGGAAATTTGGTGTTTGGGACGTTCTCGAGCAAAAAGAACAATTTTTGGAAGAATTCAAGTGCAAATGAAGAATGATTAGTCTAAGTCTCGGACAACGACAGATCGATCGATCCAAGCATGGATCAATCGATCCAAAGCACATGAAGTTTTATGAAAGTTGAGATCGATCGATCCCCTATGTCGAACTGAAGGGAAAACGAGATAAAAGACGCATTTGACCTCAAGATCTTTAATTAGTTTCTTAATTATTTAGATATTATTTTCCTTTATTCTCAAACTACAAAAGCCCTTTTGGCTTATTATTTTAAAGAGATAGAAGTTTTTAATAAGTTTTAGAAAAAATTTTACCGCTGAAGTTTCAGAGAGAAGAGATTTACATCTATATTTGAGAGGATTTTTGAACTCTGATTTCTTTATATACAATTTGACTTTTTAATTCTTCAATGTTTTCTCAATCTATGATTTATATTCTTGAAATCATGTCTGAGTAGTCTCTTGTTAGGTTTTAGGGTTTTCCTAGGGGAAACCAGGTCAATTGTTAGGGTTTAATAGAATGGATAGAAATTTGTTAGGTTCTCAGTTTAGAATTATTTTTAATGCATGAATTAGAGTAGCTAACAATTTCATCGATCATAGAATTATAAACTCAAAGGGATTTGGTTTAGAAGTCTGATCTAATCTAGATGAATAGGTGTCTTTGCTTGTGGGAGTATTGTCTTAGGGGCTTATGAACTTATCGAATCTTAATTGAAATGCATGATCGAATTATCTAAATACGACAGGAGTTTGTCTTTAGTAATTCGAGAATAGGGATCTAATACTTCGGGAGAAGATTAGTCTATTAGTGTCTTTCGAGTTGGGAATTATTTTTAGTAATCAATGTTTCATGTTAACTTTGACCTTTAATCTGAATACCTGCTGAATTCTCTTTTTCCTAGCACTTTCGTTAATCGTTTTACAATCGTTTTTATTTTATTGTTATTTTCATTTCTCAGTTACAATCACCATTTTAATATGTTCTTAGCTTATTTCAATTTTAAACTGAGTTTCGTGCTTTCTTGGTCTCTGTGCATTCGATCCCTCTTATACTACTGTGTTTGCTGAGGTCGTTTGTCGGGTTGGGAGAATGGGATGCGCCTGTCATCCTCGTATTTATCAGATTCTCTTTCAGAGCTTTCGGATGGGTCGATGTGGTCTCTTTCGTCACCTAAGGCTACTAGACTCACAGTGCAACTCGGCCGTTCAAGGTCGTCACGAGTCTGACTGTCGTTCGGATCGGGTTGTTCCCCTTCTAAGTCACCATTCGGCGGGGTTTCTGTGGCGTCAGGGTGGCGTTCATGCGTCTTAGCTGAGTGTGGAGTTGGAGTAAAATGCAGTCTCCTAGAATGTTCTCCGGAGGTTGGGTATCGCCGAGATAAGGTCCTGGTCAGTCGTCTCCGTGAGAAGGTTGCCCAGTCAAGGTGTTTGGTAATCGCCTTTGTTTGGTCTGCGGATTCCTTCGCCATTTTATTAAGTTGGTCGAGCAGGGATTGGTTCAAGGCATATTGCATCTCTAGTTTTTTGGACATAGATTGTACGGATCGGCGTAACGCCTAGATGGTGCTAGCGTAACCATCTGGTTGTTTTGTATGTTTTTGGCCATGACGATGTCGGATCTGATCGCGTTCTTTCTTATGTGTCAGAAGATCTTTAGATCTCCCCACAGACGGCGTCAATTTGTGGAAGTCTAAATCCGCAAAACCAATTTGTTGCTTTTTTCTTAATGAGAAGTTCAATGATTATTATTTAATAAGGAAAAAATACACAACACAAATTTTAAAGAAAGATTCTACTGATTTCTTCTCGAAAATGATTACACTTATAGTACAAATTTAAAGATGATTATATGAACACTTAGAAATTTTCCAAAAGATCCTCCTCTTCTTTCTTCTCCTTCCTTTTATATTGTATCACTCCAGCTCGGGTTGTTCTGATCTTCTCGGTCAGTTGCCCTTCTTTTTCTCCTATTATCTCGGCGAATCCCCTCAAACTCGGAACCGCTTGGACCTGGTCATTATGTGCTCGAAGTGCGTTTATAATCTCCTCAGTCTGATTACGTGATAGGTATTCAGTTATCCTTTTAATATATTCAGGTAGATAGCTTGCTCAGTCAGTCCCTCCGTGCTTGATATGTCCGAGGTCGACTTTTGAAGTAATATTAGCTAAGGCCAAATTATGCTGAGAGAGTTCTGACACCAACAACGAACAAAAATTTGTCGCTATTGCAAGTTTTTATCATTGGCGACAAGTAAACAAACAGACTCAGAATCAATCATGACAAGGAAGGGTTCGTATACTGTCTCCTTCTTCATACTCCACAACACATATGTAACAACTAAATATTCCTCGAAAAAAAGAGAATGTTATCAAAAAATGTTTCAAGATATTTATCAGAATAATGGCAATCAATAAGCTTATTAAGAAGATTTTTCCTTTGAGGTATAGTAGAAAGTTTCATAGGTAACAAGTCCACAACATCATTAAGTGGAAAATGATTTAGGCTGAGCAGATCGACCCATCTACACACGCGGAATTTTATTTGGAGATTTTTCTTATCTCATAACACTGGTCCTTAGACATTTTAGTTTTACACATTTAAAAAAAAAA
>OVBE01008119.1:0-17569 GCA_900406425.1 Iberis pinnata
AAGAAAGTAAATCAAAGGATATGTGCAAAAAGGATAACATGAGATTCCCTCTCAAGTATGCTTGTTTAAAGTCTCTAAGCTTGACTTTGCTTTTTCTCAAGCTTGTGTTGGTTCAGAAAGGATTGTAGGACCTCNTCTCTTCACCTTTTAAACTAGTCTTACCATTGCTAGCCTCTTCTAGACACTCAATTGAAAGAGCATTTTTTGTTGTTGTCCAATAGCCTCCGTCAGTGGTAGGCTTCTTCTTTGTCGCCTTGATGTCATATCTCTGAATATAGTTTTCTCCAAGATGAAGTTTAACCCTTCCTTTCCTCACATCAATCTTTGCTCCAGCAGTGGCTAAGAAAGGCCGCCCCAGAATGAGATGGTCTTTGAGTTCTTCTTCCATATCAAGTACAACAAAATCTGTGAGCACCTTCACGTCCCCTATCTTTACCAGAATGTCTTCCAGAAATCCAACTGGAGTTTTGACGGACCTATCCGCTATCATTAAGGATATTCCACAAGGTTTGAAGGATATATGACCAAGCTTCTTTGCTACCGAATGTGGCATAAGACTTACACTTGCTCCAAGGTCACATAAGCCCTTCTCAAACTTAAAAGGTCCCAAAGTACAAGGAAGAGTGAAACTTCTCGGATCTTCAAGCTCTTTAGGAGTTACTTCTCTTGGGTTTTCATCCTTTGCACCAAGCTCATGTGTAAGCTTCACCATTTCTTCCAAAGTCTTCAACTTCTTTTTTATTGCATCCTTCAAGAACTTGCTATTTCGAGGGTTCGCCAAGAATTCTTCAATGTCCGGCATTCCTTTTTCCACCTCTTTCATGTTCTCCTCAAATTAAGATCTATATTTTGCAATAAACTCCTTCTTGAACCTTCCTAGAAATGGTAGTTTTGGCTCATAAGGAGATGGCTCAAAAACTGGTGCTTTTGGTGGAGAATTTTCACTAGTCTATTTCCCTTGTCCTTTGGAGTCAACCAATATCTCTTGTGATGGTTTCTCAACCACAACCTCATCCCTTAACTCTTTTTCATCTTTAATTGAAATGATCTTCCCCCCCCCCCCAACTTGCTTCTCATTGTCCTCAATGACTATATTTGCATATGCCACATCGTGATACTTGATGGTGACAGCATTAACATACTCCTTCTGGATTGGTTGGGAACTACCTAGAAGTTGTCCCATTGGCTGTTTTGAAGAAGAAGCAATTTGAGCTACTTGGTTGTCGAGAACTTTTAAATGAGATGTCATGCTCTCAATCTTCGTGTAAAGATCATCAGTTTTAGCATTAATGTCCTTCTTGAACACACCAAACTCGATTGCACTCTTCCCTTGTCCTTCTAAGAGCTGTCTCAACAACTGATTGGTTTTCTCCTGAGCAGTGGAAGAAGATGAGCTACCTTGAGATTGTTGTTGAGGAGCTTGTGGATTAGAGAAACCTTGAGGTTTGTTGAAGTATTGCTGCTTCTGTTGGAAACCACTTTGATTGTTGAATTGAGGCATGGGTTGGAAACTGGTTTGGTGATGGTGATAGTTGCTGTAACCTTGGTTGTAGCCTTGGTTACCAACATAGTTGAGCTCCGCTTGAATAGTGTCTTGTGGAGGTTGGTATCCTTCTTGGACGTCACTCACAAAGTTGACTGCTGCTTGTTGAGAAAGGAGGAATATGTCTAGCTTGTCTTCTAGACACTTCAAATCCTTCTTGAAGCCACTATCACCGTCAACATCCCTGTTAGAACGATCATAGTCATCTCCATAAGCACTGTGACTTTGAGCATGATTCTCAACAAGTTGCAAACCATCAGCTTCGGTTTGGATGAAGAAATTTCCCTGGCTTGCAGTATCCAGCATCATCCTGAATTTAGGGGCAAGACCCCGGTAGAAAGTACTGAGGAGACTCTCATCGGAGAAATCATGGTGCGGGCACTGGAGTGTGTAGCCCTTGAAACGTTCCCACACTTCATCAAATGATTTAGTTACTCTTTGCACAAACCCGGATATCTCATTCCGGATTCTTGCAGTTCTTGATGTGGAGAAGAACTTGGTTAGAAACACCTTTTTACAAGCGTCCCAAGTTTCCACTAAAGCCGTTGGGACGTTCTTTTCCCAGGAATGAGCTTTGTCTCCCAAAGAGAAGGTAAACAATCTGAGCTTGAAAGAATCTTCTGTCACTCCATTTATCTTGACAGTGCTGCACAACATGTCAAAATTTTCCAAATGGTCCAAAGGGTCTTCCATAGGTAGACCGTGGAACTTCAAGTTCTGAACCATAGTGATGAGACTAGACTTGATTTCGAAGTTTTTATTAGCAATAGTCGGTGGTTTAATCCTTGTACGCTGAGTATGAGCGTTAGGGGCATCATTCTCTCCTATGGTTCGTGCACCACCGTTGNTATCCATCTCTAAATCCAATCGTCGAAGATGAGCAAGTCGCTCTTGTTCTACTCGTTCCCGAGTTTGTTGTCTTTCAAGTGCGCAAATATCCTCAACTAGTGGAATGAGATTGGTTGGTCCTCTACTTTTCAGGTTCATACACCTGAAATGCACAACAAGAGAGAATAGAGAAATTAGCACAATAAAAGAAAGTGGGCTTAGTCCCAAACAACTTCAAAGCACTAATGGTTAAAATCAGTCCTGAAATGGCAACGGCGCCAATTTGGTAAACAGAGAATTTGCTAATCCTATGTCTAGCAAATACTTAAGTTTAATTATGTCATTAAGTACTTAAGATATCATCCAAATTCAGGTANAAGTTCAACTCATTAATCATATTTGAATCATGCTTAGTCTACGGCATTAAGATTGTCGGTTTAAACATTCAATGATTCATAATTAAAAAAGTCAAAGAAAAGTCAACAGTTCAAAAGTCAACAATAATTAGGAAATAAGTCAATAGAAATTTAAACTTGAAATTCAAAGGTAAAAGACTAAGCGATTGGTTTAGGTAATATATTTGGGTAATCAAATGAATTTATGTGGTGTCTATTCTATCTATTAAGCTAACCCTTTGTCTAAATTCCAAAATCTAGACTAATGAATGAAGATCAAACATTAACAACAATAAATCATCAATAATCAACCTCAATACACATCATATCTAAGCCTAGATCCAATAACCAAAACTAAGTCCTAACATGCAAGAACACAAAGAAGAAGAAATATGCATACAAGTTCCTCCAAGATCAAAGGAAAATCTCCAAAGGAGATCTCTTTGATCTTGGAGAACAAAACAATAAAAACTTGAAAGAAAACTAGAGAAGAAGAGTCTAAGAAAGATGAATCAAAGATAAGATTGAAGTTTGATAAAAGTTCCAAGATCTTAAGATGTCTTACAAATTAGGTTTATAACATATATATAGTCCTCTAATAAGGGTATTGGGTTTATCCCAAATGAAAAATGGGTTAAAAACTTGGAAAATGAGTGAAATATTGACTTTTTGGATCATTTGACCCGATAGCGGTTTGGATAAACCACTACCACTTCCCGCTATAGCTCCCTGGACATATTTATGAGGTGTAGCGGTTTGGATAAACCGCTATGCAAACCGCTACACTCCTCTTTAGCTTCTGCTTCGAATGCTGCTTGATACACCTTCAGTATGGAGTCCATATCTCTCTCATCTTTGAAGCTATGATAGTGTGAGATAGCTCTTTGGAAAGCTGATTAAATTTTCTACAACTGTTATGAAGAGGTATTCTCCTAATTCGCAGTTTAAGGTGGTGTAAAAGATGCATCTTTGGGGTGAACGGTTTGGAGCTTTGAATCTAGCGGATCACAACTTTGCCGGCTCATATCTTGCAACTCCCTGAGGCGTTTAGGGTGATATTTGGTTTGTTGGAAAGTTTGAATGCATGGCTACAAGATTATTCAAGATACTATGATGAAATTTCCATTGTAATATCCCCAAATTGCTTGATCTTTAAGGCTTGTTGTTTTGATCCATATTAAGTTCCCTTTTTGGCTCTTTTGCATCCACTTGATCTCTCTTTTGATTTCATTCACCTTCAACACCTGAAATATGAAATGATATGCAAATGCAACCTATATGTGCCTATATGCTAGTGATTCTACCTAAAATGAAGGTGAAACAAGAGCTAAAATATATTAAAAAGTCGATATATCAAAATGACGTCAAGCTTCTGCATCAGAGGATGTATAATCTCTCCATCAAATCTATGCTCAGCATGCCATCTCATTTCCGCATTTGTTCTATGAGACTTATACAACCTCTTCAACCTATCTGTTAGTTGCAAATACCACATCCTCTTGTAAGGCACGAAAACTCTAACGCATGTATCCTTATACCTTGGTTTCCGACAATATCGATAACTTGACTGGGTTTCATCGCGTCTCCAATAGATCATACAGTTGTCGATGCACACATCTATAACCTCATATGACAATCCAAACCCCTTTATAAGTTTTTGTATCTCGTAATATGAACCAGGAGTAGTGTTATCCTCTAGCAAGACATCTCTCACAAACTTCGCAATTGCATCAACACAATCCTCAGCCAAATTATAATCTATCTTTATCCCCATCAACCTACTTGCAGAGGATAAAGGTGAATGACCATCTCTACATCCTCTATATAATGGCTGATTTGCTGCATCTAACATACCAAAAAATCGTCTTGCTTTTAAATTACGTTCTTCATATGATCCTACGCCGTTTCTATAGTTTCTCTATAAATATCATTAACCATTTGAAACTGTAGGTTCCCCAAAACCTAATTTCGTTCTATGTTCCTCTATCCTATCGGCCAATGGTTCGCTAGCGCTACTACTACCAACATGAGCAGGTCTTTCTCCATGTAAATAATATCTATCCTGATATTATGAGAATTCTGACATAAAGTGCATGGACATTTTAACTTACGACTAATTTGTGCCTGAGGTTGTCGACATGCGATTGCCATGAATTTACAAACGCCACGTGCATATTCGTCGTTTAAAAGGTTTGTGTCTTCATTCATCCGTTCACGATCCATCCAAGATCGAAAATATGGAGTAGACATTGTTTTAAGATTGTTTGGCATGTTGTGAATTGAGAATAAAGCCCCTGGTTTGTATAGAATACCTATCTGACGGCTTCAAACGGCTACTTTGGACAGGTTATATAAACTGATGGATATTTTGACATCAAAAATTCGTCAGTAATTACTGACGAACTACAATCCATCCGTAATTACTGACGGAATTTCTGACGGACGTTTTCTGTCAGAAATCTGTAAATAGACCGTCAATAATTACTGACGGACGTTTAGCCGTCAGAATACTCTATGTTTTCTTGTAGTGATAAACCATGAATCCACTAACCAACTACTCCTAAAAGTAAGCTTACGTGATTGAACAAATTGAAACAAATGACTAAACCGGTTGCTTGATTTCCAAGTAATTTGCACCAACAATGCGGATACCAGAGACTCCAACATTAAGATCCTCAATTGACCAGTTTTCTCATTTTCTTGAAGAAAGTCGAGCAATTGGGTGCCACTCTTTATTGTGGTTCTTTCAGATAAAAATATTAATATCTTTCGTTGTGATATCTTATACGCTCAGTGATAGTAACAAACTGTTGTGAACAATTGTGTATTGAACAAATTGACACTATGTAGATCACTTGACTTCACGTAGGGATTCTTCCCTTATTTATAAGCGTTTTGTTCCTCTCAGATCTCTTTGTATTGAGGTACCTACGAGAGTTGTAGATGATTGTAAATTATACTTTTATACAGAAAGAATTTTGGGATCACACATGCAACTATATATATATGCATGCATGCAAGATATATATATGTACGGAAAATTAAAGGCCAACATTTTCATTTTTCTTGGGTTCTCATCACACTTGTTTTTTCCACTCTCCTTTGTGTGTTCTTCTCTATAATATGTATTCTACCCCTTGTGGTTTTGAGTTATGTGGTTTTTTTGTTTTTTTTTTTTGGTGTCCTATTGCACATGCATGTGCCACAATGGAAGAGGGTTATCTTTATAAATATATGGTCTTTGTTTAATAAATAGTACACATGTTGTCACTTCCCGTTTGGCTTGCAGGTCCCATGTTGGTGATCCAGGATTTCATTCTGTAAGTTGAATGACTTGTACTGTCACAAAGTTTTGGTCAGAACCTGATACATTATCAGGTAGTAGTACACTATCAAATTTCCAAGTAAATTACTCATAGTTTTATGCAACCCTTTTTCTAATACTAGTTCTGCTTGACTATAGTGGATGGAAACTAGAGTCGGATGATCAGAGAAACTATGACCCCCTTTCCATTGCTTAATCTTTGGTTTTCAGAAACAGGCTACCTTTAGTGTGTGGGTGGGATGGGCTCTTATTACTCTTTTAAAATGTACTTCTTGTCTTATTAATTTTGACCACTCATTCCTTTTTACCATGAAGATATATCAATATTGTTATTGATGTTACTCATGCGTCCTGAATCTTCTTTGGTTAATTTCTCAGCTTGTAGTTGTAGATTCTGATGTTGAACTTTTAATGCTTGGGGTACAACAGGTTTGTATTGAGCTTTATTTGTTGACATTTGGTCGAAAGGTTATTAGTTTGGATTGTAACCTTTCAGGGAGAAATAAAAACGTGAGAACAAAAGGCTTTGTACACAGAAGGTAAGAGTCATGAAGCTGCAAAGATTTTAAGAGTGGTAGTGGATCACAATCCGGGTTACAAACCTCTGCTAGAACAGGATAATGAGCTTGTCAGTAGCAGCAAGGATACAGTCTTTATGCCAACATTCCAAAAAGCCCTCTTCAGTGATGTATTTCCATGTTTATCATTTTAAAATTTTTGTTATAGTGATTTATATACTAGCTAAAATCTAGTGTAGTGATTTGCGGTTGGATTGTGTTATTTCACCTTAGAGAATCCTGTAACAACTAGTATTTCATTTAAATGCTTGTTTCTTCACGTTTAAACTATCAGTCGTAGTGATGAACCAAACAATTGATTGTTTTGTAGTTAAATCCGTCAGGAGTATGTGAAACAATTAAAAGACCTATATCCAAAATGCAAGAGGTAAGTTTGAGAATCAGATTCTTCTGAGAACTTTGCACATTTTCTTTGTGTGGGAGCTGAAGAAACACAAAATGTGTTTCGAATTAAAGATATATGAAGAATTGATTTGAAGAGATGAACAAACTCTAATAATTTAACCAGAAAATAGAAAACCAATTAAATAAGCCAGTAAACAAGAAATACACAATTGAAGTAACATTTGAAAGAGGCAAACTTCAGAGAGTTTTAAGATTTGGTCTGAAGAATATAAATCCTAGCTCGAGCTGAGCAGAAGATACCCAATACTCCAAAGTCGAAGCCAATAAAAGCACTTAAGCAGAATATCCAAATCGATATTGGTCCTTCCACCAATTCGTTTTGATATATTTCATTTTCTGATGCATCAACGTTTGCCGCATCACACTTACTTCCGGCAGATTCCACACACATTTCTGGATTGCCAGCTAAAGCACCTGGAAACTTTCCAAGCCCTTCTTTCTTAGTAATGATTCCAGAGAAACAGTTGTGAGATAAATTCAGAAAACTCAATCCTGAGGGCATCGATATGTTGTTAGTCACTTGACCCGAAAGAGAATTATGTGAAAGATCTAAAGCCTTTAACCTTGGTAGCTTCTCTAGATTTGGAAGCTGACCTTCGAGGAAGTTGTAGGACAAGTTCAAGTACTCGATATTCTTCTGTCTGAACAAAGCTTCTGGGATTTCTCCGTGTAATAGATTGTCAGAAAGATCAATCCCAACCATAGACAGTAGATTGTAGCTGAAACTTAATTCATTTTTGCCAACCACAGTTGCTAATATCTTGATCTCTACTTTTCCTGGTCGCTCTGTAGATTCAGTGGTCTGAAATTCCTCAAAGCGTGTGCTGTTTAAGTTATCGTCTGGTATAAACCACGAGAATCTGTTGCTGGAGTAATCGATCATTTGGATTTTTTCAAACTTAAACAACCAAGAAGGAAGAGTTCCATTGAATTTGTTCCGGGCTAAAGAAAGATACTTGAGATTAGACCATTTGGTAATGGCTTCATTCAAGGTTCCTGAGAGGTTGTTAGAACTGATATCCACAATCTCCAGAGACTTTAAGCCAGCTAAAGTAAGCGGGATCTCACCGGAAAACTGGTTGTTGCTTATGTCTAGTATCATTAGACTGTCTAAAGCATCAAGCTCAGGTTGGATTTCGCCAGAGAGATCGTTGTTGCTAATCATCAAAGCAAGCAACTGAAAGCAACCAACAATGTTGAGAGGTATTGAGCCGGTTAATGCATTGTTAGAAAGATCAATGAGCTGAAGATTTGTCAGATTCCCGATTCTAGCCGGGATATTTCCTGTTAGAAGATTGTGTGAAAGACGCAATGCTTGTAAGCTCGTCAACTCGGTGATCCTCATAGGTATATCACCAATAAACCTATTGTAAGAGAGGTCGAGAAGAACCAAACCGAATTTCTCACTAGTTTCAGAGATTCTACTAGGGAGATGCCCGGAAAATCCATTGTGACTCAAGTCCAACAACACAAGCTTTTCGGAAAACACAAGACTCAGTGATATCTCATAGGTCAAGTCATTGAAAGATAGATTCAAATGAGTCATCTCTTTTAAAGAAGTAAAACAAGAAGGTAAACCACCACAGAGAGAGTTATGAGCTAGATTAAGAATACTAAGAGATGAACGTGAAGCGTAGAAACAAGGCAATGTCCCTGAAAAACGATTTGAAGCAAGATTAAGAACCAACAATGGCTGCTGAAACTCTTTTAGAGTGCTTGTTAAATTATTCCTCTCAAGATTCAAGTACTTGAGAGACTTCAAATACAGCAAGCTTTCAGGTAGTTGACCAATAAACAAGCAGAAACTTAGATCAAGCTTCTCAAGATTAATTAAATCTCCAATCCAGTGAGGAATCAATCCACCTAAATCACTGTTCTCGCTAAGAACGACTTCTTTAAGCTCCTTAAGGGTTACGAAGGAGGTGGGAATTGAACCAATCAATCTATTACGACCAAGATTGAGAGTTCTAAGATTACGCAACGCACTGAAGCATGAAGGAATATTTCCGGAAAAATTATTCTGAGAAAGGTCTAAGATTTGAAGGGACGAGAGTTTACAGAGAGATGGGTGAAGCTGACCGGATAAATTGAAACCGGATAAAGTGAGGGAGAGAACTTTGCCGGTCGGATTCTCACAAGTGAGACCTGTCCAGTTAGAACAAGTTGAGCCGTACCACGTCGATAAGCTCCGATTAGGGTCGTGAATCGAGACACGGAATATTAATAAAGGGGGTTTTTCATGTGGGTCAATATCGAGAGGTTGAGATTGAGCTAGAAGCAACGACGAAGATGATGAGAAGAAGAAGAAGAAAAGAAAGAGAGTAACATCTCCAGTTTTCATCATAGCTTAGAGAAGAAACTGAAGAAAGCTTTCAGTGTTGATTACACAACATTCTCTTTTCAGCTTCTTTTGTAGTATAATTGTTTTTCTTTGTTTCTTTTTTTTATTCTTTTTTTTTTTATCAACGTTTTTTTTTGTTTCTTTTAAAATTGTATTATTTCTCTTATGTTTTTTCTATTATTATCAAAAATACCACAAAAATGTACATTTCAAAAACACCACATATTTTCAAAAATTTTAAATATCACATTTTTTTAAAAATACCACAAAAATATATTTTTCCAAAAATATCATAAAATAACTAATCTCATAAAAAATCTTACGAAATCTAAATCTAAACTAAAAAGAAAAAATCTCAAACAATAATTATTATATTTTAGAATAAAACACCGTTGATTTTGTAAATAACCTCTATCATCCCTTAAATTTGACACAAGATCAGAGCCGGAGAATAATGAAGGAACCCTATCCATTAATAGAATTCCCCTATTAACTAATATAAAGATGTTGTTGACGAACATAAACAAACATACTAAAGACGTAAAGCAAATATACTTAACGAAAGGAAAAAAAATCTTGTACAGAAAGCCCATAACAAAGCCCATATACATACAAAAAGGGGCTTGTAAATGACGAGAGTTAGCCACCATCCCTGACCCTCAACGTCGTCAGCAGCTTTGAAGGAACGGACACAGACGACTAAGGTTCTCGGGCATGCAACGAGATAAAAAGACCATCACCGACAGAACACCACCACTATCCGATTCCGAGCTCTAAAGACCCACCATATGTAATAGTATGGTTAATTGTTAGTTATTAATTAGTTACTTTGTTAGTTGGTTAAGAGTGATAGTTAGGAGAGTTGTTAGAGTTTAATCTCTATATAAACACTTGTTTAATTTGTTAATTAAATGAGAATGAAAGTTATAGAAACTAATATGGTATCAGAGCAAAAACATCTCTATTCTCTTCTTCCGCGCGTAATAAACCTTTGATTTTTCTCTTCATCGATCTCAATAATCATCATCGCTTCACCATCTTCATCAATCATCATCATCACTTCATCATCTTCATCAATTCATCACCTTCATTTCTTTTCATCTTCTTTTCATCTCCAATTTCATCATTCTCACTGTTCTTTTCTTGATTTTGTTGCTGTTCATCCAAACTTCAATTCTCACATCAATCTGTCAATTGAAGCTAATTTCAGCTCAATCATGGTTAAAAGAAAGTGTAAATCCAAATTTCGCAACTCATCACCTGATTTTGAAGAAGTTACATCATCTCCGCCTCAAAATTCAAGAAGAAACGTTGATACTTCTGGTTTTGGCAATCCGGGAATGAATTCGAACTCTCATCACCTAGATTCACCTTTGAAACATCATCCAAAGGTATCTCGTCCTTTCGAAATTTCAGATTCACCAGATAATCCGCATAGTCCATATTACATTCACAATGCTGATCATCCTAGACTAGTCTTAGTTTCGGAATTACTTGATGGTACCAATTATGGAATATGGATTGTTGCCATGACTACTTCTCTTGAAGCAAAGAACAAAATGAGCTTCATAGATGGATCTTTACCAAAACCTGATGTAGATGATCACTATTTCAAGATTTGGTCTCGCTGCAATAGTATGATCAAAGCTTGGCTACTCAATAGTGTTCATAAGAAGATTTATACAAGTATACTCTATATAAAGTTTGCTGCAGATATATGGAAGGATCTTCATACAAGATTCCACAAATCCAATTTACCAAGACTTTACAAGCTGAGAAATCAAATTCATTCTCTTCTTCAAGGTACAATGGATTTATCAACTTACCATACTCTGACACAGACTTATTGGGAAGAGTTATCTAGCTTACAAATAACTGCTAAAACTGTTGAAGATCTATTGACAGAAAGGGAAACAAATCGTGTCATTGATTTCTTAATGGGGCTTAATGAAAGCTATGATCATGTGAGAAGCCAGATCATAATGAAGAAAACTTTACCAACATTATCTGAAGTTTACAACATCTTAGATCAGGAAGACTCACAAATATCAGCAAGAACTCAAGCATTTAGTGGCATTGAACCTGCTGCATTTCAGGCTACCTCAAATGCCTCTATTGCAAATATGCCAAAGTCAAGGCCTATGTGTACTTTATGTGGAAGACAAGGACACACTATCGATAAATGCTATAAAAAGCATGGCTATCCACCATGAATGAAGCCAAAAGAAAAATCACAGACAACTGCTACACAATCTTCATTTGTAGCCAATGTGATTAATTCCATAGATGTACAACCAATTCAGAATCCTAATCTGCAGTCTACAGGACAGCTTCTTCCAGGTCCTAATGCATCTCTCACTCCTGAACAAATACAACAGTTCATCTCTTACTTTAGTTCACAGCTTCAACCTCAGAGCATTACTACCACATCAGAAGGACTCTTAGCTTCTTCTCCACCTCAAATCAATAATGTTTCAGGTACTTTCTTCCCTCTTTATAAGCTCAATTCTTCGGCAAATCCTTTCATTTTAGCAACTGGAAATGTTATGGTCACAACTAGTTCTTGGATCATTGATTCAGGGGCAACTCATCATGTTTCTCATGATTCCTCTCTTTTTACTAAACTCACTCCCCTATCCAATACATTTGTCACTTTACTCTCCGGTATATCTGAGAGCATTGTTGGTATATGATCTATTTAGCTTAGTTACAAAATCATTTTGAAAAATATTTTATACGTACCTGTTTTCAAATTTCATTTGATAAGTGTTAGATGTTTGAAAAAAGATTTAAATGCGTTTGTTGTTTTCACTCCCAAATCATGTTTCTTTCAGGATCCTATTCAGGATTTGATGATTGGGAGGGGTAATGAATACTCAGGCCTTTATCTTTTGGATTCAGAATACTTGATTTCTTCACAACCATTTCCAGACTCAAATTTGATTTGCTCTTTCAAAGCAGATGCCAGTCTATGGCATAATAGACTAGGACATCCTTCTTTTCAAAAAGCTGATACACTTTCAAAACTTCTTGATTTTAAAGTTTTTGATTAATCATCTATTCCTCATTGTAAAGTGTGTCATCTTTCAAAAAAAAAAAAAACATTTACATTTTCCTCATTTGAATAAAATCAGTGAAAAGATATTTGATCTTCTTCACATTGATACTGGGGTCCTTTTTATGTCCCTACTCTTGAAGGTTTTAATACTTTTTAACCATTGTGGATGATTACAATAGGGCTGTTTGGGTCTATTTGATGAAACAAAAGTCTGATGTGTTACACATTTTTTCGAATTTCTTGAAAATGGTAGAAAAAAAGTTTTCAACTTGTGTTAAAGCTGTTAGATCCGACAATTCTCCAAAACTTTTTTTTGTAAATCTTTACAAAGACAAGGGTATTATTTCTTATCATTCTTGCCCTGAAACACCATAAAAAAAACTCCATAGTTGAAAGAAAACACCAACATATCCTCAATGTTGCTAGAGCCTTAATGTTCCAATCAAATATTCCCTTACCTTATTGGGGAGATTGCATTCTCACTGCAGTTTTCTTAATAAACAGATTACCTTCACCTCTCTTAAGTAACATTTCCCCATATCAACTTTTAACTACCAAACCACCATCCTATCAACTCTTGAAATCCTTTGGTTGCCTCTGTTATCAAAGTACTTCTTCCAAATCAAGAACTAAGTTTGCTCCAAGATCAAAAGCTTGTGTCTTTCTTGGATATCCAAGTGGATATAAAGGTTACAAAATTTTGGATCTAGAGACAAATAACATTTCCATTTCCAGACATGTTGTCTTTCATGAATCAATATTTCCTTTTGTTGATTCTAATCTTCAGGGTTCAACAAAAGATTTTTTTCACAAACTCCCCAACCAATCATTCAAATTCTACTGATTCAACATTTGTTGATTCTTTGTCTGATCTATCAGTTCCTGCTGATATATCTCTTTCTCATCACAGAACTAGAAAAAGACCAGCTCATCTAGATGATTATATTTGTCAATCTATATCTTCCCTTTATCTCATCTCAACTTTTCTTTCATATGATAAACTCTCTGTTCCTCATAAAACATTCATTATTCTCTTTTTCTTCATTCTGAACCTCGAAATTACACTGAGGCTAAGAAGTCTAAAGAGTGGTGTAATGCTGTGGAAGAGGAGTTTGTGTCTTTAAAAACATTGGAGACATGGGAGGTGTGTTCTTTACCTGTTGGGAAAAGGACTGTAGGTTGCAAATGGGTTTTTAAATTGAAACTTAATGCAGATGGTTCAGTTGAAAAGTATATGGCTAGGTTAGTAGCTAAGGGCTACAATCAACAAGAGGGTGTGGACTTTGTGGATACTTTTTCACATGTGGCTAAGCTTGCCACTGTCAAGATGTTGCTTGCCTTAGCTCCTAAGAAGAACTGGTTTCTGCGTCAACTAGACATTTCAAATGCATTTCTCAATGGTGAATTGACAGAAGAGATCTACATGTCATTACAACCTGGATATGCAACAAGAAAGGGGGACTCATTGCCACCTAATGCTGATTTAAGGCTTAAGAAATCATTATATGGCCTAAAACAGGCTTCTCGGCAATGGTTCCTTAAGTTCTCAACTACTTTGGTATCTATTGGTTTTGCAATGATTAATGGGGATCATACTTTTATCTTCTCTAATACAACTGCAGGTTTAATCATCTTACTAGTTTATGTTGATGATATCTTGATAGTCAGCAGCAATGAACATGTTATAGATAACTTTGTTAATCAACTCAAGCTACATTTCAAACTCAGAGATTTAGGCAGGCCAAAGTATTTCCTTGGGCTGGAGATTGCAAGGTCCTCTTCTGGAATTACTGTTTGTCAGTACAAGTATATACTGGAAATATTATCAGATGCAGGCTTGTTAGGATGAAAACCTTCTTCTGTTCCAATGGATTCAAGTAATAAGCTCAGTGCAACAACAGAGGAACCTTTGGCTGATGCAGAACCATATAGACGGTTGGTAGGGAAATTGATGTATCTAACTATCACTAGGCCAGACATTTCTTTCTCTGTCAACAAATTATGTCAGTAAAATTCTGCTCCAACTCAGGCTCATTTACAAGCTGCACATAAGGTCTTACATTACCTTAAAGGAACTATTGGTCAAGGGCTATTCTACTCCTCTGATCCAGACTTGCAAGTAAAAGGATTTTGGGATTCTGATTAGGCACAATGTATGGATACACGAAGATCAGTCACTGGTTTTTTTTTATTCATTGGTGATTCACTCATTTCATGGAAAACAAAGAAGCAGCAAGTGGTCTCTTTATCATCTGCAGAGGCAGAGTACATGTCATTGTCTGATGCAGCTAAAGAACTAATGTGGTTGTCTCGTATGTTGGCAGATATTGGTGCATCTTCTACTTCAATTCCTGTCTTATATTGTGATAGTACAGCTACTCTGCATATAGCTAAAAATGCTGTCTTCCACGAAAGGACCAAGCACATTGAAGCTCAATGTCATTCAGTCCGAGAAAAATTGGTGGCTGGTTTGCTTAAAACACTTCATGTTTCATCAGAGTATCAGCTAGCCGATTGCTTGACAAAGCCTCTCTAATCCAGCACACTTCAACAAACTCATTTCCAAGATAGGTTTTATCAATATCTTAACACCATTTTGAGGGGGACTAATAGTATGGTTAATTGTTAGTTATTGATTAGTTAGTTTGTTAGTTGGTTAAGAGTGACAGGAGAGTTGTTAGAGTTTAATCTCTATATAAACACTTGTTTACATTGTTAATTAAATGAGAATGAGAGTTATACAAACTAATAATATGCCATCATCTTTTCTCTAATTTTTTCTCATGCAAAAACCAAACGGACGAGACTCCATCATAGATTCGTCGGGACCAAAGTTCCATAATGAATATGTATGAAAAAGCCACATTTGGTGATTGAGTAAGACACAATTATTGAAGAGTAAATCGATGGTAAAACATGGATCTAGAAGTTTCGAGAACAAGATTCGGTGAAAGTAAAACAAAAAAAAAAAAAAAACAAAAACCCAAAACAGACAGATTAAAGAAGAAAATATAAAAGAGTATGTACAAGTGACTGGTGCCGACATAGGCCGATCGCTGGCCACCGGTGGGAGACGAAGGCGAGTATGAGCTAGGAGGAAGAGAGAAGTGAGATCAAAAGTTAGAAAGAGAGAACGACTCAAGTTGAGAGGGTTTGTCTGCCTGGCTATTATAAATTTGTTAACACCAACAAATTACTACACCTTCTATGTACAGTTTAACACGCTATGAAATATGGTTAGATAATGAACCTATCACCTATTAATGAAGATTAAGTCTTAATCCTAAATGGGTAAGACTGAATTTTCATATATGTGTAAAACTGAGAATTGCTCAAAAGAAGTTTCATGGTTCCTCTTTTGTGTAGATAATAACAATGGTGGAGGCACTTGGTAGAGAACAGGGTCAACTAATCCCACTAAAATTCAAGTGTATAATGTTTTTTCTTCCATTTTACAAATATTTACCTTAATAAATATTTTCTCCGGATCCTTTGTATTGAATAATGAAGATCAATGATTCAATTTCGGCCAGAATTACGGTCATTTAAAGATTGGAAGTTTACAAGTAATTCATGTACGAATTTGGGCTTGCGTCCTTCAGAAAAATTGTAGGCCTTGAAATTATCTTTTCAACGGATATAAGCCCACCAAAATTGGAATTACGAGTGAAGAGATATGTGCATAAAGAGGAGGAGCGTTTTCTGGCATTAAATGTACTTTAACTTTATGATTTATGCTTTTTATGTTCTCTATGCCATGGAAGGGCATGCAAGGGATATATGTTTGTTTATTTAAGCTCTCGTAAACCTTGAAACTCATAATCAATAAGAATTACTTGTCTTTCTCTCTTATTTTCGTCCATATCCTTCTCCTCAAGTGTTCTTGATGTTCTTCATCATCAACTTCTGAAATTTAACATGGTATCAGATCTTTGAAGCTTCTATACACCTATTCTCTTCCGAAAAATATTATGGTTACTCTTACTCTTCATTCTGGTTCACTTTAAATATGGTTCTTCTTTTTGTTCTTAAAATTTGGGTTTATTCTCCATTCTGGTTCTGTTTTCATCATTCTGGGTTATTTCTAAATTCTAGTTCGAATTCTTAAGCTATATTCTGTTTATTGTAGTTATTATATATTCTTCTAATCACTTTAAAGCTTATTCATCTTTTTCGTTCTTCATAATATATTTCTAAGCATTCTCTGTTTTAAGCTCTTAAAAATGGAAAATCAGAAGGTTATTGCTCCTGTTCTTCTCAATGGACTATACTATCTTTTGTGGGCCATGTTCTTAAGGAGCCTCCATCTCATTCTGTTCAAGAAAGTACTTTTGAAGATAGTCAAAATAGTGTTCAAAAAGATGACACCACGGCTGAATATGACAAATGGTTTCAAGAAGATCAAATGGTCTTAGGGATTATCCAAAACTCCCTGGACTCATCTATTGGTTAAGCTTACTCTTATTATGAAACTTATTAAGAGTTGTGGGATACACTACACAAAGTTTATGGTAATGTTTATGATATAAATAGCGTATATGAGGTCAATAAATCTTTGAATGAACTCAATCAAGAAGATTTGGAGTTTACAAAGTATTTTGGGAAGTTTAGATCCCTTTCGGCAGAGCTGGAAATTCTTAGACCTTTCTCTATGGATCAAGCCACTCTGTTGGAAAGAAAGGAACAAGATAAGGTTTTTAGTTTGCTCCTTAGCCTTAATCCAGCATATAAAGATCTTATTAAGCACATTCTTAGGGCTGACAAACTTTCATGCCTTGAAGATGTATGTGCTCAAATCCAAAGAGAGGTTGGTCCTCAAGGTTTATTTGGTGGAAAAAGAGAAATGTTTCATGCAATCTACATAAACAAAGGACCCTTTAGGCATGAAGATATGAAGAATCTCTACTGCCATCATTGCAAGAAGAGTGGACATACCAAAGAAAAATGTTGGGTGTTGCATCCTCACCTTAAGCCCAAATGGATGGATTCTAAAGACTTCAGGGCTAATGTTAGTCAAGGGGAATCTCAAGGAGGTCATAAAATAGAAATAAAGAACGAAGTAACTAGAAAGATTGTTCGAGTTCTCCTTTTCTATC
>OVBE01008120.1:0-17568 GCA_900406425.1 Iberis pinnata
TATATATATATATATATATTTTGATACCTGAGAAAAATATTGAGCATTTTTTTGTCAAACTATTAAGCATTTGAAATGCATTAAATAGTCACAATATAAATAAATCAAAATAGATTTCTCACATCCATTTGTTCTCGGCTAAACGTAAGGAGTAAACACATGATTTTTCCAAACTCAATGGTCACGACCAAATTAATCATGTACTTCTTCGGTTTGTTTTAATTGTTTTTCTAGAGTTTTATTTTGTTTAAAATTAACTATTTCACATATTTAAGTAAAAAAACATCATATATTTTTTACATATTTAGTTATTCAATAAAATGTTCTCATAATTTATATATAAAAGAAAAAAAGAGATCTATCTTTGTTAGTCTTTGTCGAAATCTTAATTATGTGCGATTTCTTCTTTGTTATGTGCGATTCATCACCGTCTTTGTGCGGCTGCTCTGTACGATTTCTCTATATATAAATGCTCTTCTACATGTCCATTTAGTTTCATTGCTCTGTTGACAATGGATAATGATATTTTGAAGAACATGCAGCATCTTTCTCTAGGATCAGTTCGAATTCTCTTTCACCCTACTATTGATGGCCAAACTCGAAGGAATGAAGCTAATCGATTGGGCTTGGTATTTCGATCTCTACATGAAAGCCAACAAAGGTGCATGCAAACAAACAAACCCTTCATAGAGCTTGACGTATGGAAGGTCGGATTACAACTAGAGCACTTGATGATCGGACAATACAAATTTATTTCAAGAAAGAAGCTCATCCCCTGGCTATCTGATATCACTCGATTTTGATGCTTTATAGTGGGTATATATACTTGATATTTGGCATCATTGAAGTGTTTTCCACGTATTTTTAGTATGTTTTCAAGATATTTCAGGTGCAAATGGGAAAAATGAAGATGAGTGAATTGAACCCAAGTGAAAAAGATCGATCTAGGAATCGTGTGAAGAGAGATCGATCGATCCATGCCTGGATCGATCAATCCAAATCTCCAGGAGATCTACGGAAAATCAGATCGATCGATCACATCCTGGATCGATCGATCTCGGAAGGAAAAAAAAACGTCGGATCGATCAATCCCTTCACCCGAACCAACTTGGAAATTATAAAAAAACGTATTCGCCCTCAAGACCTAGGAAGAGTTTTCCTTATTAGATTAGGTTTTTCTTAATTTTTAGATAATTATAAATAGCTTTAGGCTTAGTTTTAGGAACAGAGATTACAATTATTTTACTTTGAGAGTTTTTCAGAGAGAAGGAGATTTTCAACCTTGTATTTGGAGAAGATTTTCTGATATGTATTTTCTTTTAAATACAGTTTGATTCTTTTATGTGTTTTCTTTAATGATTATGATTGTTGATTGATTAGTCATGTCTAAGTAATCACCTCCTTAGGTTTTAGGGTTTATCCCACGGAAATCAGAATTTGATAGCTAGGGTTTGACATTATGAATTTGAATTGTTAGGTTCTTAGTCTAGATCTATTATCATTGCTTGAATTAGCCTGATCACCTAGTTCATGATATTAGGTTAATAAATACAAACGGATTTGGTTTAGAAACCTGACCTAGTCTAGATGAGTAAGTGTCTCTGTTTGTGGAAGTATTGTCTTTGATGCTCATGAACATATCAAATATGAAATCATTGCATAATTGAATTGTATAAATATGGCACGATTTTGTATTTGGTAATTCGATTATAGGGTTCTAATACTTCGGGAGGAGATTAGTCTATATTTGTCTTTCGAGTTGAGAACCACTTTCATTAACAAATCTTGCATGTCAACCTGAACTTCAAACCCGATAACATGTGGAATTCTCTAACGCCTAGCGTTTTCTTTTAATTGCTAAAAAACCATTTTAATTTACTGTCTTTTATTATTGCTTTAAATCAACCGATCTTTCTTATTTTCGTCTTACCAAGAAATGAATTTTTAACTGAGAGTCGCACAATCTGGTCTCTACGGAATTCGACCATTTACTATACTACAAAGATCTGTTATATGAAGTGTAGATTTATGATTAAAATCCTGAGCCTATCACTATCCTAAAAGCATGTCCTTGGACATTTTGCGACTGGATGGTGGTAGTTGATTGATGGACTAGAAGATTGTTCCCTGATTACTCCAATCTATCATGTTCTGGGTTCAACTACTTAATATCCCTAATGAATACCTAGATGATCCGATGTTGAGGGAATTGGGTCAACTTGTCGGTTCCACTAAAGATGTAAGAATACATAAGTCGATGAATGAGAAGCCTTATGAATGATGGGTTCTTATTAAAGTATATGTCAATACAAAAATTATTTTCTCTAAATTACAGGCCACCAGAAACTGGCTTGAAGCACCTTAGAAACAATCATGAATGTAGCGAAGTGACCAGCATAATCGGAACCATGGCAATGTTATAAGACATTTTGAATCTCCTCTTCGGGCAAACACCTTCGGAACATCCCATCTGAACATAGCTTGTAAAGATAGGGTTCATCCCAATAGTTGACATCCCTTAAGAACTTCTTCTTTCGGTAACCTGTAAAGTCATGTGGTTCAACATCAACAGCAAGATAATTAGCAAAATCACGAAACCAAGGAGTAATTACTGCATATTTAAATCGATTAGAGGTAGAAGGGTTCTCATCCACTCTGGTGCTTATAGCATAGATATGTTCCTCAAGAAGGCTATCATTGATTGGAACCTCATCTTCCACTCTCAATCTTGATAAATGATCTGCAACCCCATTCTCTGTTCCTCGTTTGTCCTTGATCTCTAAGTCAAATTCCTGTAAAAGCAAAATCTAACGTAGTAATCTGGGTTTAGCATCCTTTTTGTTCAGGAGATACCTCAAAGCGGCATGATCGGTATGGACTTCTACTTTGGATCCTACTAGATAGGATATGAACTTCTCAAAAGAAAAAAACTATTGTTAGTAATTCCTTCTCAGTGGTTGCATAATTGCATTGAGCTCCATAATAGATCACATGAAGTTTCTTGTCCTTTCAAAAGGCAAATCCCAATCCGGTGGCTGGACTATTGGAGCACTAACAAGAGCTCCATTGATCGCGAGAAAGGCTCTTTGGCATTCATCATCCCATGCAAACTTGACTTCCTTGCAAAAAAGCTTGGTAAGAGGTCTGGCAATCTTTGAGAAGTCCTGAATGAACCTCTTGTAGAAACCAGCATGTCCTAGAAAGCTGCGAACATCCTTCAAAGATTTGGGTGCCTGCAAGTTAGTCATAACCTCAATCTTAGCCTTATCAACCTCAATACCATTCCTAGAGATTTTGTGTCCTAACACAATTCTATTTGTCACCATAAAGTGACACTTCTCCAAATTGAGCACCAAGTTTTTCTACTCACATCGCTGAAGGACCCTGCACAAGTTAGTAAGACAAACATCAAAGGAAGATCCATAGACTGAAAAATCTTCCATGAAAACTTCCATGATATCTTCAATTAGATCAGTGAAAATAGACATCATGCATCTTTGAAAAGTTTCTGAAGCATTGCACAAACCAAAGGGCATTCTACGATATCATAGATACCAAATGGACATGTGAATGTTGTTTTCTCTTGGTCATCCGGGTGAATAGGATTCTGAAAGAAACCTGAATAACCACCTAAGAAATAATAGTAAGGGTGATTAGCCAATCTCTCAAGCATTTGGTCAATGAAAGGTAAAGGAAAATGATCTTTGCGAGTAGCAGCATTCAATTTCCTATAGTCAATGCACATCCTATGACCAGTAACAGTTCTAGTTGGAATTAATTCATCCTTATCATTCTTAACCACTGTAATACCCCCTTCTTAGGAACAACATGCACTGGACTAACCCAATTACTATATGAAATAGTGTAAATGAATCCTGCATCTAGAAGTTTCATAATCTCCTTCTTAACAACATCTTTCAGGTTAGGATTTAAACGTCTCTGATGTTCTATGAAAGTCTTAGACTCATCTTTTAAATGAATCCTATGCATGCACAAATCTGGGGAAATACCTGTGATATCATCTAAAGTGTAACCTAGAGCTATACGATACTTTCTTAATTGACATAGATGTAAGGCAGTCTCAAGATTGTTCAGCTCAGCATTCACAATCACATGATATGTGGAATTAAGACCTTGAAACGCGTACCTTAGCCCTGCTGGGAAGGTTTTAAGTTCCAGCTTTAGAGCTTTCAGCTCGCTCCATGGATCATCAAGTGGTGCATGGTACAGTTTAGGTGGAGGCTTGGCAGCTGCCTCCACTAATGCTACAAAGTCGGTCATCTCCTCAATCTTTTTACTAGCATCAAGCATCCTGGTAAGATCTGTACCTTCATCACTAAAAGAAAAATGAGCATCAGTAGCGTTAGTCAAAGCAATTTCTAAAGAATCATCAAATAAGAAGTCATCAGAAACTCCCTCTATAGCCTCAGAAATGGTATGAACCCAAAAGGATTTGGCATCCAAGGATAGTTTCTTCAGAACCTCTTGTAAGTTAAACTTCATAACCATGTCTCCAAAGTGAAGATCGATCTTGCCTTTTTTTTACATCAATGATTGCACCAGCTGTAGCTAAGAAAGGTCTTCCTAATATCAAAGGATCCTTAGGTTCTTCTCCAAGATCAAGAATTACGAAGTCGGTTGGTACATATGCGGTTCCAATCTTAACTGGTAGGTTCTCTAGAATTCCAATTGGGTACTTCACCGAATGATCAACAAGAACTAATGAGATCCTTGTACCCTTTATATTAGTTATTCCCAGTCGCTTAGCCACAGAGAAAGGCATAAAATTGACACTAGGTCCCAAATCGCAGAGATATCTAGCAAAAGTGAAATCTCCAATCTCAACTAATAGAATGAAACTACTTGGATCTCCAAGCTTCTTCGGCATTCGATTCTGGAGAATTGAGCTACACTCCTCTATAATCATCATTGCTCCTTCTTCCAATGTTAGCTTGTTGGTAACCATGTTCTTCACATACTTCTTCAGAGAAGGTATCATTTGACAAGCATCAGAGAATGGAAGTCAAACACTTAGTTCCTTGATCATATCTTTGCATTTAGCATCTTCTAGGTCTTTCCTGGAGGTTTTAGGCTTCACCGGATAAGGTACCTTAGGTTTAAAGACTCGAGTAGGCTCAGGGGTACCAGAAGAAGATGAGGAACCCGAGATTGCCTTTGGACCGATCGGTCCATGGGTGGACCGATCGGTCTGAACTTATGAATTTTCCAGGGACTTTGGACCAATCGGTCTGTCCTGGACCAATCGGTCTGAAGTCTCCGTAGCGTTCTGGAGGACTGGACTGATCGGTCCATGGGTGGACCGATCGGTCTGACCTTCTGCAGCGAGTTCCTTGCTTGATTTCAGATATGAATCTTCTCTTAATGCCATATCTTCACCAACTTCATCTAACTCTTCTACCAAACCTTCAATGACAGATTCTTTACCCATAGCAGATGGTAAAACCTTTCCACTCCTCAATGCAATTGCATTCACATACTCTTGCTTTTTCGGATTAGAATCAGACTTCCCAGAAAGAAATCCAACTGGTATCTTTACTGCTTCTGCAGTTTGGGAAACTTGAGTATCTAGGAGCTTCACATGTGTAGACAAAGCTTCAAATTTCTGATTCAACTCCTTCATATCGCCTTGGATAACCCTTTGAAACTGTTGTTGACCATCTAGAAGTTTCTTAAACATCAATTCAACTGAATTTCCTCGATTAGCTTGGGTCTGAGGAACGTGTTGGAATGCAGGCTGAGAGGTTTGTGGAAAACTGCTTGAATTAGAGTTGGAAATGAAGTTCCTATTCTGATTTCCTTGAAAACCAGTGTTTCCTGAGTTTTGACCAAATTGATTTCCAGAGTTCTGCACAAAATGTTTATACTGATTTGGATAGGTTTGGTCTTGAGGATTCTCGACATTAGTGCTTCTCCAAGAAAGATTTGGATGATTCTTGTTGAAGGATGGATTGTATCCCTGTTTAAACACTCTCTGACCTTGGCTATAAATATAGCTCACTTCTTCTTCAACCACAACATTTTCTTGTTCTTGAAATGCAAAACAAGCAACTCTGGGATCTTGTACAGTTTTAACCGGTGGCTGAGCTTGACCCTTAAGCAGTTGAGTCAATAATCTTTTCATTTCAGAGAACTCTCCTTTTAGTTCTGAGATTTCTGAGTTAGCGGCCATTACATGAGCTTTGGTTTGGCGATCGAACTCTGGGCAATGGTTGCTATTGCTGGCTGCTAAGTTCTCTATGAGATGATAAGCATCTGGAACTGGTTTTTGCATGAAGTCTCCATCACTTGCTGTATCTAAGGACAGCTGGTACTTCTGTTCAATTCCTCTATAGAAGGTATTGAGGAGACTTACATATGATAATCCGAATGTGGGCAATCACGAAGTAGTTCTTTGAATTGTTCCCAAGATTCATAGAACAATTCCACGGAGTTTTGAGAAAAGGCAGAGATCTTGTTCCTCAAAGCATTAGTCCTAGTAGTGGTGAAAAACTGACTAATGAACCTGGATTTGCAATCATCCCAGGTCACTATAGAGCCTGCAGGTAGAGACTTCAACCAGCGAAGTGCCTTGTCAACTAGAGAGTGGCTGAACAAGCTGCAGTGTTTGTAATCCTCGGATACCCCATTTAGCTTGATGGTGTTGCAAATGTCCTCAAAGGTGTCAATTTGATTCATTGGATGCTCGTGAGGTAAACCACTAAATTGGTTACTGTGAATTATCTGAACAAGCAAAACAGGGAATTGATATTCCCTACGCTGAGGTGGAGGAGGTTGGATGGGATTCCTATTAGCATAGAATGCTTGAGGATTGTTGNATTGAGCTGAGCATTAACTTGAGCATTGAGCTGATTAACTCTTCCCGGATCTCCGAACAAGACAAAGTGTCTTGCATCAACGTTTTGAGGTTGTTGAACATTTTGAGGGTTGGGATTTCCTGGAGGAATTAGGTTGTTGATAACTCCTTGTTGGCCTTGTTGCACTTGATTGCCATTGCCACCACCTTGTCCTTGGTTAATGAGCTGATTAAGCCCCATAGCAGGTGGTGCTTGTTGACCATCGGGATCAACCGGATTGATTGGATTGACGATATTAACCATTGAAGTGGATGAACTAGCGTCTTTTTTTGCTTTCCGTTTTGAGCGTTCTAGCCTTGCAAGTTCTGAGTTACTAAGGTTGAGTAGTTCAAATGATTTGTCAGATCTTCTGTTCATACACCTGTAAGACAAAGACAAGCAAAGAAGAACGAGATGAGTACTAAAAATTAAAAAATTTAGACGAAATTCTAATCAAAAACTAGAAAGGCATCATTGGTCCCCGGCAACGGCGCCAAAATTCTGATAGGTTAAGAATTTAATCCTAAATAATACTGCAGAGAAAAGTTCAAAGAAGTATTGAAAGGTATCGAATCCACAGAGACCAGAAATGCACGTTCAGTTTAAAACTTCGAATATGGCTAAAGTGAGAATAATAGATTTGATTATGATAAAAGCGGTAATTAAAAAAGGTTTACAAACTATGATAATAAAGCGCTAGACAATAGGGAAATCCGTAGGTATTCAGGTTTAAAGTCAAGTTAACATTCAAGATTTAGATTGAAAATAGTTCTTAACATGAAAAAAGAATTTGGAATAATCTCTTCCCGGAGTATTAGACCCTATGATCGAATTTTCAGAGAAAAACTTCCGCCGTCTTTAAAACAATCCGATCATGCATTAAAACTCAGATTCAATTGTTCATAAGCATTAAAACAATACTCCCGAAAGTTTAAACACCTATTCATCTAAATTAGGTCAGGTTGCTAAATCAAATTCCTTTGTATTTATCAACCTATAATCATGAACTAGGTGATCAAACTAATTTATGCATTAAGAACGAATTTAGACTAAGAACCTATCAATTTCAGTCCTACAATGTTAAACCTAACATTCAAACCTGGTTTCCCTAGGAAACCCTAAAACCTAACTGGTGAACTACTCAGACATTGATATGCAATCACAAATCAAAATCAAAGAAGAACACATAATTGAAATCAATAAAATAGATATATTAAAAACTGGGTTCATAATTTCTTCTCCAAATACAGATTTAGGAATTCTTTCTCCCAGTAAAAGCTCTCAAATTTTTCAAAAGTAAAAGGTAGAATAAAAATAACCTAAGCCAACAGGCTTTTATAGTTTAAGAGAATAAAAATAGAAATAGGAAAAAGTTGGATAAGCTTGAGGACTTTTCTGTAAAATATGGAAAACTTCTTAAAATCTCGCAGGCTCATTGGACCGATTGGTCCAGGCTCAGACCGATCGGTCCGTCTTCTCCGTGCTCATGTGGACCTATCGGTCCAGCTGTAGACCGGTCGGTCCAAATCTTCTGTTTCTTCGGATATTCAGACCGATCGGTCCAAGGGTGGACCGATCGATCTGAAGTCTTTTTGACTTCATTTCTTGAGATTTACCAACCTGAGACCAAATTGGTTCTTCAATTCTTCAGTTAGTCAGTTTCCATCCAATTAAACAGCGATTTAGCTTTTTTAATCCAAATCGACCCGAACACCTGAAAGTCTTTAGAAAGTTCCAATTTACAAAGAAAGAGCTCAGATTATGCAAGTTTAGCAGGCATAAATACCCACTAAAATGCATTAAATCTAAGTAATATCAGAACCTTACCCATCACATCTTTTGAAACCTCAATCCCTTTCTCTTTGAACTCTGGGGTGAGTAAAATTCTAAACTTCAAGAAGGGTTTTGAGAACCCCTTGCTTTTCACCTTATACTCAATTGTATCCCCAACTATTTCTTGAGGGATCAAAGCTACTTGAGACTATTTCTTTACCTTCTTTGGTTCCACTTTCACCTTCTCCTTAACCTTGTAATTGCAATTCCTTGTTGAGATTCGAGGCTCTTTGTGTAAGACTTCAGCAACTACACACTTAGGATCCGATTCAAATTGAACTTCATTCTTCATATCTTCCTCTTTCACCACAGTTAGTCTGAAGATCCCTTTTGAAGGATTTGCTAGATAGAAAACATGTATCTTGATGTTCTTCAGAGATATACGCCGATTGGGTAAATCAGCAACAGCTCCTACGGTTGCAAAAAAGGGTCTTCCGAGAATCAAAGGTTCATGTGGATGCTCATGCATCTCCAACATGTGGAAATCAACAAGGACCGGGAAATTTCCAACTTGTACCAATAGATCCGAGATAAAGCCACTGGAAGAGATAGTAGAATCATTAGCAAGCTTGAAATTCATGTGAGATGGTTTGATACCTGATAGTCCCAATTGTTCTGCAATAGTCATCGACATAACACTCACATTAACTCCAGTATCACAGAGAGAATCTGTGAATTCTATCCCATTGATCGAACAAGGAACTAAGAATTTCCTTGGGTCTTGTATCTTATAAATCTTCCGAAGAGGAATAGGTGGCTTAACAATCATCACACCATCCTCAAACTCTAAACTGGGCATTGTAGGTTGCACCGGAGAAGGAACTATGGGTTTATAAACATTTGGAAGAGATTTCGGGTCTAGGAACGTTTGCTCGATCTGGAATTTGGCTCTGATTTATGTCTCAATTCCAGGATCGATCAGGCTAGTGAAGTGCCCGATCGCTCAAATGTCCCTGGATTTGTTTTCTCTGTGGTGCTCGATCGGGCTAATGGTGCCCGATCGAGCATTTTGCTCTAGAAATTCTCCATAATTAGTGATCGATCGAGCTGAGGTGGTGCCCGATCGATTAAAAGTTCCTGAATTTTTTTGATATGTTGCGCGATCGGGCCAGGGATGCCCGATCGATCTACTCCTCCGGAACCGATTTGCTCGATCGGGCAGTTTCCTCTGCATCTTTTTTTGGCTTTTCAAAATATGCATCTTCTTCAAAATTCCCAACTTCTTCTTCTAAATCACCAACCAAGGACTTACAATAAACTTTCGGATTATCCTCAACTTTCCCAGGAGAGGCACCAACTTGTCTTTTCACAGCTTTAGAGGTTTGAGCAACTTGTACATCCAAATGCTTCACCTGAGTTGATAGTTCTTTAAACTTTTGATTCAGCTCTTTCACTTCTCCTTGGATAACTGTTTGGAACTATTGTTGTCATTCCAGAAGTTGCTTAAACACCATCTCTACTGAATTACCTTGTTGAGGTTGAGCTTGTTGAAATACAAGCTGAGAGGTTTGCTGAAAACCGCCTGAATTAGAGTTCTGCGTAAAGGGCTTATGTTTATGTGGATAATGTTGATCTTGGGGGTTTCAACATTGGTACTTCTCCAAGATAGGTTGGGATGAGTCTTGTTAAAGCCTTGATTATACCCTTGGTTGTACACCCTTTGACCTTGAGCATTGATGTAACTAACTTCCTTCTCAACTCCCACAGTATTTTTTTCTTGGACTGCAAAGCAATCAACCTTAGAATCATCTACAACACTAACCTATTTCTGATTTTGACATTTTAGAAGCTGAGTGATAAGTCCTTTCATCTATGAGAATTCTCCTTCCAGCTCCGAGAGTTCTGAGTTAGCAGCTAATATAGGAACCTTTGTTCGGTGATCAAACTCAGGGTAGTGATTGCTATTACTGGCTGCTAGATTCTCAATTAGACGGTAAGCATCCGGAACAGGTTTCTGCATAAATTCCCCATCGCTTGCTGTATCTAAGGAAAACTAATATTTCTGTTCAATTTCTCTATAAAAGGTATTGATGAGACTTACATATGAGAAACATTGGTGTGGACAATCACGAAGCAGCTCTTTGAATATCTCCCAAGATTTATAGAATGATTCCACCGAGTTTTGTGCAAAGGAAGAGATCTTGTTCCTCAAAGTATTAGTCTTGGTAGTAGTAAGGAACTGATTTATGACCTGGCTTTGCAGTCAATTTCAGGTTACTATGGATCCAGCAGGTAGAGATTTCAACCAGCAAAGTGCTCTTTCAGCTAAAGAGTGACGGAACAAACAACAGTGCACGAAATTGCTGGTTACTCCATTGAGTTTAATAGTGTTGTAGATGTCCTCAAAAGTGTCAATGTGATCCATTGGGTGCTCATTTGGTAAACCACTAAATTGGTTGTTACATATCATCTAGACAAGCTGAATAGGGAATTGGTATTTTCTTCGCTGAGGTTGAGAGGACTGGATGGGATTCCTGTTAGCAAAATGCTTGAGGATTGTTGTATGAACCAACTCGAGGATGGTTTTAAGCAATGAGTATATGAACTCTCTCCGGATCTCCATACAAGACAAATTTCCTTGCATCTATGTTCTGAGCATTCTGAGGATTGGGATTTTCTGGTGGAGATTGGTTGTTATTAGTTCCTTGTTGGCCTGATGGCACTTGATTGCCGTTACCACCACCTTGCGGTTGGTTAATCAGTTGATTGAGTCCAAGAGCAGGTGGATCGTTTGACCTTGGGGTCCGACCAGAATGATTTGATCAATGTTCTCAGCCATTGAATTGGATGAGCTTGCGTCTTTCTTTGACTTCCGGTTTGAGCGTTCTATCCGTGCAAGTTCCAAGTTACTGAGGTTTAGCAATTCAGAAGATTTGTCAGATCTTCTGATCATACACATGTAAACAAAAACAAGCAGAAAAGAACGAGATGAGTACTGAAAAATAAAAACTTTAGACTAGATTCTAATAAGAAACTAAAAAGGCACTATTGGTCCCCGATAACGGCGCCAAAATTCTGATAGGTCTAGAATTTAAATCCTAAAAATAATACTGCAGAGAACAGTTCAATGTAGCAAAGTATAGGGTATCAAATCCATAGAGACTAGAAAGTACTCGATTCAGTTTCAATTCAAATCAAGCTAAAGCAGAAATAATAAGTTGATTGTAATCAAAATTTTAAATTAAAACGGTTTAAAACTATAAAATAAAGGCGTCATGCATTAGGGAAACCACATGTAGTCAGGATTGAAAGTCAATTTATCATTCTGAGATTTTCTTTGAAAATAGTTCTCAACATGAAAGACAAAGATGGAATAATCTCCTCTCAGAGTACTAAACCCTATGTTCAAATTATCAGAGAAAAACTCTCGTCGTCTTTTAAATAATAGATCATGCAATAAAGTTCAGATTCAATTGTTTATAAGCAATCAAGACAATACTCTCGCAAGAAAAATTACTTATTCATCTAGACTAGGTCCAACCTCTAAACCAAATCTCTTTGTGTTTATCAGTCTAAATTCAATGAACTAGTTAGCTACTATAATTCATGCATTAATAACAAGTCTAGACTAAAAACCTAACATTTATTATCCCCTTATGAAAAATCTAACAATCAAACCCTAAATTCCTTGAGAAACCCTAAAACCTAACTAGTGAACTTTTCAGACATTGTAAAGGATGAACAACACAATATCAAAGAAGAATAGATAATAAAAATAGAATAGATATATAATACGGGTTCAAAAATCTTCTCCAAATACAGGTTGAATCTCCTCTCCCTCAGTAATTCTCTCAGAAATCAAAATAAAGCTTGGTTCTAAAAGCCTAAAACACAATGTATTTATAGATTAAAAAGTAAAATAAACTAAAATAAGGAAATTGGGATAGGCTTGAGGACTTGATTGCAAATTTGGAAAAATTCAGTTTCTTCTCGAGGGATGTGCCCGATCGGGCAACTCACATTATTGCTCGACTGTCTTTACTTGCTCGATCGATCTCTAACTCCAGATTTTTCAGGGACTTTTTCCCGATTGGGCACATTACTTCCCCGATCGTGCACTTTGCTTGCAACTCTAAATTCTTCTGAAATCTCATGAAATCTCCTAACATGCATCTTTTTGCTCCGACTCAACCCGAACACATAGAATCCTGAAAATCTACAAATATGCAATGAAAACCCTCGGAATAATGCAGAATAGTAGACATAAATCCCCACTATTATGCATCAAAACTGAATAATATCAGTCAGGACATTCTCTTTTAAAATATGAAAATCGTCGAAAAACCCCACCCAACATTGTTGAAACACTTGCACATCTATGGGAGGAGCACTGTTCAGGAGTCCATCCAAATCAAATTTCATAAGCATTGGTTCATTGTAGACAAGGATTAGCACAATGGAAGAAGTATCAGAAGATCAATACTGCCAAAATTATTCATGATCTTTGGGTTAAATTACATAAGGCATATAATAAAGTTCAGGTAGACTATTTCTATATCGGTATAATCAAATATGAACTGTCAGCTGCTTATAAACGTAAAGAGGACTACTATCATACTAAAAGTAGGACATTATGGTTATATATTGGTGATAGAAACACTAACTATTTTCACCCTAAGATGAAGCAACCCCGCTACATTAACCGCATTGTGATGATAGAAGATGATGCAGGCACTTTACACCATGAAGAAGCTAAGGTTAAGGACAATTTTCTTCAATATTTTACTAATCTGGTTTAACAACCTCTTGCTTCATTGCCAATGGACTATTCCATATCAAATTCCTTGCAGCCTCGTGTAACGCTTACTTGACTCAACCTGTAATGGATAATGAAATTTCGGATGAACTATTTAACATGAATGAGAAAAAAGCCCCAGGCCTAGAAGGACTAAATCCAGACTTTTATAAGCAACATTGGGACATAGTTCTTGCAAATGTCAAGGCTTTTGTTCATCATTTTTTCAACACCAGCTCTTTAGACCCTGTTATTAATCACACCCATATTTTCTTAATACTTAAAAAAGATCATCCTTGACACCCTAACGACTACAGACCAAACAGCCTTGCAAAATTTTCGTATACAATTATCTCAAATGTTCTAGCTAATAGGTTAAAACTAATTATCTACATATCATTTCCCCAAATCAATCAGTTTTTATCCCTGAATGCCTCATAACTGATAATGTCATTTTAGCCCACGAATTGATTCATTCAACCATAATTCATTCTTATAAGGCCCTCAAGCTTGATATAACTAAAGCGTTTGATAAGGTTTCTTGGTCATATCTTAAATTTATGCTTAAGAGACTAGGTTTTGCAGAAATATGGTGTTGTTAGATCATGATGTGTATTACAACTCCTACATTCTCTTTGTTTATTAATGGAAGTCTTGTAGGATGCATAACTCCTCAAAGAGGTATAAGACATAGTGTCTCTCTTTCATCCTATCTTTATTTTATTGTTATAGAGAGCTTATCTTTCTTAATACAAGATCTAGTACAAAAACAAGTTCTTCATGGTTTCAAAGCAAGTGCACATGGCCCAGTTGTTTCTCATCTGCTATTTGGATATGATTCCTTATTGTTGTGTATAGCTACTACAACTAAATGTCAAGCCTTATTGCAATGCCTTAGTATTTATTGGAAGTTATCTGGCCATTAGGTTAATTTTTCTAAGTCAGCCATTCTGTTTAGTAAAAATTGCTCATATGACCAGCCCCAAGAAATGCAACAGCTCACCAGGATATCTAGAGTTGGGGGACTTGGAAGATATTTAGGCTTGCATGAATCTGTTGGTAGAAATAAGACAAATACATGCATTCTCAGTTTTGCTTTAGAGAGTCACAATAAAAATTGAAAACTAGTCTTCTCAGTTATTTTCTCTTGCAGGCAAGGAGACAATGATTAAGGTTGTCATAAATACTCTCTCAGCCTATACAATGACTTGCTTCTTGCTACCAAAAACTATAATTAAGCAGTTAACAAGCCTTATGCGCAATTACTGGCGGAGTTCTTCAGTTGACCATCGTAAAATTAACTAGATATCCTGGAATTTTATCTAAAGAAAGGGGATAATTAGGATTTAGAGATTTATAATCTCATAACTTGGTTTTGGTAGCTAAGAAAGCTTGGAGGCTCTTGACTCACCCACAAACTGTATTGGCTCGTCTCATGAAGGCTAAGTATTATGCTAAATAACATCTTTTTAATGCCATAATAGGCTATAGGCCAAGTCATGCATGGCATAGTATAGTCACTACCCTACCTCTCCTTAAACAAGGTATTTATTGGCTTCTTGGTAATAGGTAGACAATCAAAATTTTTAAAGATAATTGGCTCCTTAAGGACACATTTAACCCAATAGTAAGATGGAATCAATATGTGTATGCTGATTTAAAAGTCAATAAATTGCTAGTTCCTTTAGGGTACAATTAGTGTCCTTGAAGGGTGCAATCTTATCTTCTACCTTCAGTTGCTCTCCTATTACAGTCCATGAAGCCTTTTCTTTGTAACAAACAAAATATACCGGTCTGGCATCACTCATCAACTGATGTATACACTGTAAAGACAAGGTACCATGTGGCCCATAATGCACAAGTTTTACCTGACATTTTGCCATCTACCCAACTTTTGTCCACAATTATATAGAGGTTACATGTTCATCCAAAAATTGAGTACTTCTAATGGAGGCTACTGCAATGAGGACTTATTGTTGCGCATGATTTACTAAAGGAGGCTACTGCATTGAGTACTTCTAATGGAGGCTACTGCATTGAGGACTTATTGTTGCGCATGATTTACTAAAGAGGGGTGTTCAAAGAGATGGATCATGTCTTCTTTGTGGAGAGATTGAAGAATCAGTACCACGTTTATTTTTTAATTGTCGGATTATTGCTTAAATCTGGCAATTGGCTCATTTTAGGAGCTTTCCTTTGGGAAGTTTCAATAATTGAGTTACACACAACTTGGATCTAGTATTGCATTTAACAAATGTTTTTCTTGGTGTAGACACATGTGCCATTGCAGCTTATTTACTGTGGAGAATTTGGAAAACAAGAAATGTTATGTTATTTGAAAACATACGTTGGGCTATTTCATATATAATTTACCAAAGCCATGGATAATCACTCATCTCTAGTGCCGTAACAGCCTATGCTCTCTCAGAACATTACTGTGGTCAACTACTATGGTCTTCAGTTATTTACAGATGCTTCATGGATATCTCCAAAAGAATGAATTGGAATTGGCTGGTTTTGAAGCAACATGGTAATTTTCTGGCTCAAGGGTCATCTTCTATGTCTCCTGTCTCAAATCCATTTGTAGTTGAAGCATGTGCACTATAGAAAGTCTGCATGCAGATGCATAGACTTGTCTTCTTCGATCTTATTGTCTTTGGTGATTGTAAGAAACTACTCCATCTTTTAAAGGACAATGTCATGGGTCTTCAAGCCAATTGTAGAATTTGGTGTAAGGAAATTTCAGCAATCCTTACTGACATTTTGTCTATTAGGAGGCAGCTTAGGATCATTTCCTTTGTATATGTATCTAGAGATAATAACTTGTTGGTTGATCGATTAGCTACTAGTGCTAGAAGATGTAATCTTCCTTACCCTATTACACTTCTATCTTAATATATATAATAAATGGTTGACTAAATATATATATATATATATATATATATATATAAATATGAATATGGATATGGATATGAATGTACTGAGATTTTTTCTTGAAACATTTAGCTTGATATGAAAATTTGTTAAAGTCTTTTCAATATTTTGTTTGAGTATCAGTTTTACTAAAATTAATTATTTTAGTAAAGATAAAGGTAAATAGATATATAAATATAATATTTATAGCAAAACTAACAGAAGTAATATAAACTTTTAGTTTTTTTGGATAAGGTAGTAAAATAAATTATCTAAATGATAGAGTTTCACGGTGCTGATATAAAAAAACTCTAGTTAACAATTTAGGGGCAACTCAGAATAATCAGACCATTTCACTATAATAATCACATAATAAGCATGTAACCAAAATTTAAAATTTTAGTGGGTTAATTGACCCCTTTTTCATCAAGTGTTTATGCCAGTGGCCTTGTGCGATCTTGATAACAGGTATTTTAGGTATCAATCCCCATTATACTTGCATATCATTGTAGTATAGATGGGTTGTCAATCCAGGCAGGTGTGATGCTAACAATCAGGATGCAATTGGAACTAATGATTCAAGTTAAATATGAAAATGGAGGTTTACTAACAAGTCCTAAGCAAACAAAACATGCAGAAAAAGTAAAACAGAAAACAACGGTAAGCATGCATAAGTAAAAGGTAAATAGCAAGTGAAACAAAAACAGAGGAATTAAAATGGGTAAAAGATGCAATCAATGGAAAGGGTCCCTAAGTATGGGGTAATTGGCTAGTGTTCCTCCTCAAACTCCGTAAGTGTCTAACATACCTCAAACAAGAGCTATCCCTAGACAATAGATTCAAAAGCATTCAAATCCAATTCCTTGACAGATGACCTCAAACTAGGTGGTATCCATACCTAAATTCTCTTAACGGAACTCTACCTAATAGGCACTACGAACCAATCTAACTAACCCAATAAGCACCCTAAACATCTAATTCCTTAAGCTATGATGTGCAAATCTCTGAAATTACCTTGATCAAACATTTCATTGAAAACTTTTCGGGTGCTGAAATTCCTAAGTTCGGATTTCATTGGGTCAAAATGAAATGAGCATTAAGCACAATGAAAAAGAAGAGATCTATTAAACGATAAAGCTTAGACACCTAGGAGGAACAAGGAAACAACACTACCCTATCTGATGTAAGCATGGCTGGGCTTCAAGAACCAGAACCTGACCCGGAGCTTGAACC
>OVBE01008121.1:0-17567 GCA_900406425.1 Iberis pinnata
TTACTTCTTTGTCAATAAATCTCCTTTCGAATTCATATTTTTTGGCTATGATGGCAGGCAAGTATACGATCAGTACTAGTGCGCCGGCTCAAAACCGACAAATAAACTTGTAAGTATCCACTTTATTGAATGAAAGCTGATAATGCTATCGAGATGTATATTGTCTTACGGTTACTTTAAACCTAACATGTAGATTTGGGAACGAGATCTAACTTATATAAAGTTATTTAGAGTATGCATTATTTAACTTACCCTNNGCACTTACACTAATTCTATCTCAATTATAACGTTTTTATTTTATTTACTCAAAATCAAATAATTTTTGGTGATTGAATTCTTATATTTCAAACTAAGTGTTAAAGTATATGAACATAAATGTTATCTAAACCCTAAACCTTCAAGTCCTAGACCCTAAAAATATTTATGTTTCATATATAATGACATTAACATTTTTAATTATATTTCTCAAAATCATACAAGATTTGGTGATTCAATCCTTGTACCTAAAACCAAGTGTCAGAGTATATGAATATATAGATTTTGTTCTACAAAGCCCTAAACCCTAAAACGATAAATCCTAATAATAAATCATCCTAGACCTTAAGAACTTTGAATATAAAAATGTAAGGGTTAGTGTTCTATAAGAACTGGAGTCAGATTCCTGTTTGGATGAGTCATCATCATCTGAACAATCTCCGTCTTCTGAATCGTCGGAGGAGTCAGAGGATGATGTTTTTTTGTTGGGAGAGCGGTTGCGTTTGTCCCCGCCTTCATCAAATTGGTTGTGAAATTCGTCGTAGGCCCTGTCAACTGGATCGTCGTCGTTGTCTGAATCGGATTGATCATCATGTTTGAGACATTTGGAGTCCCTGTCCACATGAACGTCAGTCGCTTTCCTCTTGCTGTTGTTGTTGTCCNTTGCGTTTGTCCCCGCCTTCATCAAATTGGTTGTGAAATTCGTCGTAGGCCCTGTCAACTGGATCGTCGTCGTTGTCTGAATCGGATTGATCATCATGTTTGAGACATTTGGAGTCCCTGTCCACATGAACGTCAGTCGCTTTCCTCTTGCTGTTGTTGTTGTCCATGATAAACTGCGAATGGGGAAAGAAGAAGAAACCAGTAGAATAATTATGTAGTCGGCAAGGAGAAAGGGAGGAATGGACAATTTAGATGTTTAACATGCAAATAACAAACCTTGTGTTAATAATGGTGGATCAAATGGTAGAAGAAAATAATGGTGGAGAAAAAGGTAGGGAATATTTGAGTTGGTCGGGTGGTTTATATAGGGCTATTGATTTAGGACGCGTGCAAACTAAAGGCGCGACTGTTCGTGGATGTGGACGTTTACGAGATGTCTATTTACTTACATAATTACATATAGTTATTCCAACACTCGAAGGTAGAACAAACGGACCAATGTCGCCGAGAAAGTCCCCGTACAGATTTGATTTTCCATAGGCTTAGAAGACTTTGCAACTGTTGAGTATCAGAGACATAAACTGGTGGAGTATCATGCGCCATTGTTTTCAATGCTTTATTCGAGGACATGTAGCTCAGCTGAATATGATGCCTCGAGTCATTCAATCTGTTATCATCGAATACCGGTTACCGGGTGGTTTATATACGGCGNGGCCTCAAGGTGAATGCTATTCTAGTAATTAATCTTTCTCATATTAATCAGTCGTAATATGCTNCTGACAATGACATGGCAAAAAGATAAGTCAGCCGCAATACCAACACATAACCCAATCCAAGTTAATCAGCCATCAAATGCAACGTAAGTCGGCCTCAAGGTGAATGCTATTCTAGTAATTAATCTTTCTCATATTAATCAGTCGTAATATGCTGGGAAACCATAAGTCCGCCATTTCGTCAACTAAATCAGCGATGACATGAATGCTATTCTAGTAATTAATCTTTCGCTAGTAGGTCAGTCGTAAACACGATGAGTTGAACGTTAATCCAGCTCTTGAAGGCTGAGCACAGGTATCTCAGCCGTGTTAACATCCAATAAGTATAACACAGTCAACTGCAATAAATCAGCCTGCGAAACATAACTCAGCCATCTCTAAGTATAACTCAGTACAATTTTCAACAAGTCATNCACGCCGAAGTATAAGTCAGCTGTAACAGGAGTACATAAGTCAGCAGAAAAGCGTAAGTCGGCCGTATTCTTGTATGTCAGCCATTACGTAAGTTGACTTATGACCGTAAGTGAGCCTTTTCAAAACAAATCAGCCATTTTTTTGTAAGTAAGTCGTCACGAGCGGGTGACTTATGCCCATAAATCAGCTAATTTCTCTTAACACAACCAGCATTTGTAAGTAAGTCGTCACGAGTCGGTGACTTATGCCTGTAAGTCAGCTAATGTCTCTTAACTCAGTGGGTTTCAGTAACTCAGCTGCAACGTAACCATAATTCTTACATGGCAAATGGCATCCCGGTAAATACATTTTTGTCACAACGTAATAGAAGGGTAAGCTGGGCATTTAAAAAATGCAAGTAATAAAAAAAGATTTGTATGGTTCTAGTCATTTTTACTAAAATGTATGGTAGTTAAGCTAACTTCCCTTTAATTTAATGAAAAATGTGGTTTGACAAAAAAAAGACTTGTATCAATTACCACTATTAATTTATTATTTTAAACTGAAATTATTTGGTTCAAGTTCTATATAGTAAGTACTCAAATTAGTCGAAAATGGACTCTGAAATTTTAGTTCTCAAATTTCAAACTTAAATTGATTGAGATTTAAAGCGAATCTTGCAAAATCAATACCATATTTGAATCCAAGAGAACAATATTAACCAACCTCAATAGCTTTTATTTGATTTGCCATAATTCATTATCGGATCTGAAATTTTAAAGACACTTTACGGACATATACATTAGTGTTTTTAAATTTACTTTTGATTTGGGATATTCGTTTTAAGAGCTTTGATTTGATATATAATTTGTTATGATTTATGATTAAACTATGATAAATGAAAATGATATAGTTATACCTAATTATACCAGTTGTACCAGATGCTATATTATATCCATTTTAATGAAAATTAAATTTGTTTGACTTTGAAATTGTAGCTCTCAAATCTAAAAATTAAATTAACGGAGTTATAGATTGAATCTTGAAAAACTGATACTATATTTGAACTCATGAGACCAAAATTAACAAAGCCCAATGGTTTTTATTTGAGTTTTGGGTAGTTCATTTTCAACGCTGAAATTTAAAAGAGACTTTACGGATACATAAATTAGTGTTTTGAAATTTTGGTTATTTATTTGGAATCCCCGTTACAAGGGCTTCGATTTGATATATAATTTGTCATAGATTATAAAAAATCATTACAACAAACTTCAAAGCTTAATAGAAGATGATGGAAGAAGACAATGGTGGAAGGATAAAAAAACCAATTTATTTTTATTTTTAAAAAATATTTAATAATTATAATGAAAGGATAAAAGAGGAAGTGAACAATTTCATTAAAATAAAAAGGGCAAGTTGATTAAAAACGGACAAGGTTGAATTTTTTTGCCTCATTAAGGATAATTGAGAATTTGACCATATGTTTGATTATTCAGTTGTTATCTGCATATTTTACTCGGTTTTTTTTATTATTTTCTGTTTGTGTTTTAATTTTGTACTGGCTATTTAGAATTCATAGTTCCAATATTTTATGCAAAATCTTAAAGTAATAATCAGAACTCAACTGCTTTGTTGAAGTAGAACAACGGATATAGACATAATACTATAAACATAACTCAGTCGTAATTGAAACTGAAGGCAGCCATAACTTTTAACCTGTAGAGACAACAATTGGAGTGCTCGAAACCTCGACTAATTCATAGTGTTTTCCGCTGAAATTAGTCGAGATTTCGAGCATTCCAATTTTGGTCCCTCTATGTAGTAGTCTTGAAACTAAATGAACGAAATTTCTCTCAAAGAACATAACTCAGAAATACACAAAGATAAACAACGCCTTTAGTAAGATAACTCAGCCGTAACGTTTGTTTACTACTGTTTCCTCTTTTAATTTGTTTACAAATTCACAAACTCTCTTTTTCGATTTTCCTCAGAAAAAAGGACGCATGAAATCTTTTTCGGAAAAACTTTTGATAACCCAACCGAATGATAAATAATAACTCAACCATTAAGATAAATAGTTTGGCATGTTACGTTTTATTGTAATTTAAAGTAGTCTCTCTCACTCTATTCATATATAAATATTTATTTATTTATTTCTATGTTTCTCTATTTAGTTGCAAACAACTTCTCAATCTCTCGCTAAATCTATCTTCGGTTTTCCTCTCTTCTCTTCCCCTTTCTCTCATCTTAATCTAACGCATTTGATATTTCTCACAAATAGCACGCATGCAATCTTATCTTTTACGATATTGATTTTTCTCACAAACAGTACGCATGCAATCCGCTTCCCTCCTGCTTATCCTATGCAACCACCAAAGATGCAACAAACCTTCAAATGTTTTTTTGTAACATTGGCTGCTTATGTTCTTGTATACTGTCCGCAATTTGCTCTTTGGCCTTTTGCTTGTTATACCCCACTATTTTTCTATTTCCTTTGCGGTTACTTAAGAAGTATCCATTGGTAGTTGGCGTTATTTGAGTACCACATGAAGGACATCGAAAAGAGGAACTAAGAAGCTCACGAATGGTCGGGGGAAGAAATACAGTGCTTATTCATCTATCTTGTTTTTATTTGTTATGCTGTCAATTTAAGTTAGCTTATAAATGTTCGAAGTTACATTTCCTAGATGATGTGATGTAATCATGGATACAAAGGAACTTGCACCAGAACTTGAAGAAGAAGTTGAACTCAAAGGAGAGGATGATCTAGGAGAGCTCAAAGGACCAATGACTAGATCAAGAACAAAGAGGCTTGCTGGAGCCATTATGCAAGCTATGGAGAGCTTGGAGAAGGAGTCAATACATAAAGAACTTGGAGGAATCATCACCAACACCCCAATACATTGCATACAAGCTGATCAAACTCACCTTAGTGGTACATCAACTTGTACTCTTTTTCCCAAGTTTGGTTTTATCCCATTGGGTTTTCCAAACTTGGTTTTTAATGAGGCAAGCTTGATGTGCACGTTGCCTATGTGTGAGCTTGATCACTTGTAAGGGGCTGGAATGTTAAGTGAAGAATCAAGAGAAAGAAGACCCCAAAAGAGCCCAAAACCTACACCAAAGTCTCGGATTCAAACATCACTAAAACCAGCCGCCTATCTCTTTCGCTTTCTTTCCATTTTTGATTCCTAGACTTTTCTATTTAAGTTGTTTGCTTGTTAAANNATTTAAGTTGTTTACTTGTTAAACCTAAAACTCAGTTGTTTTTGCATAAGAAAAAGACATTTTCTCTCAAACAGCTCAACCTCTTTTGTGGTGTGTCATATCCTCAAGAAAACCTCTTAGTGTGTAATATCTAAGAGTTGTTCTATCTATCCTATCATTCATCCACCTCTAAACTCGTCCATCCTTCTAAACCAGAAGTTTTCATCATCATCTATCACTCATTCACTTACAAATCCGTCTCTAATCACGTTCAATCATTAGTCCATCCAATCCATCACCATTCCATCCCACATTCTACACCAAATCTGCCGAGGAACACTTGCAAACCATTTGGTTGAGTTTCATTACTAGATTATTGTTCAAGGTGTGTTCTTTCTTTTAGGAAGGATTACATCACTATATATCAAGGATCCTACTCTCCTGGATTTCTCTATAGTTATCAGGATTGAAAACCTAAAACTCATAGTCGTGGTTTTCTATCATCCATTGAAGTCTTCACATCTTGTTATTGCATGACATTAGCTAGTTACTTAAGAGAAAAAAGAACACAAGAAAAACCAAGGAGGCAAAAGGATTTATAATTTTTGATAAATCCAAGAAAATACCAAATCTTACTTCTTCTTCCGGTAAAAAATCTAATGAAGATAGAAAGAATAAAGGCCTTTTATCGGCATAATCAAAATTTTGGTGTTTGATCTGATAGATACTCTTGCGAAAGGTCAAAAACCTCAAATGGTTCACCATAATAACCTCGATAACAACAAGCATAAGAAACTCAAGCTGCTTCGTCTTCACGACCAAATGTGATGCAAATTGTTTCTCAAATACGAACTCAAGTGGCTACGACTCTAGTTTTGATGTGGATTCTTTGTCAAAGCAATTTGCAATAGGTAGATGATCAACAACAAAAGAAGAACCAAATATCAATAAAGAAATGTGATCACACCTCCTTGACTCCAAGAGACCCCAAAGCCATCGCCTCTAAATTCATGATATTCATATTCGATGACATTCCTTTTGAAAAAGGAATGATCTACATGATGAATCTCATGCATGGATGAATTCAGAAGCCATTACTTCTCCATAAAAGGTTGTAATACAAAAATTTACGGCACGTCTTTCTAGAGCATGAAAAGAATGATAGAATTCACTCGGCAAATAAAAACATCAACAAGTATATCAAAAGAAAATACCTTTTTGGGAGAAATTCGTAAAGACTTCATTGGTACACTAACTCATTTGAAAAAGCAACTACACGAAGAATTTTACACAACAAAATGTTGTTTGTTAAAGAAAAGATATTTGACAAAGTACTTTGAACAACAAACAAGAAGATATTATGCACATAATGGTCTCAACAGTCCAAGCCTAAACTAAGTATATCTCTCTTCCATTGATGATTATCTTAGACAAAAAACTAAGTTACACATCAGAGGTTAAGATTAGATAATCGAAGAAATTTTAGCTGGTCAAGTTCAGCAATATGTCTTCCAAACACTTGACAAACTCTGCAAACAAAAAGATTTTGAGTTTGTGGATAAATCGAAGCATCTGTCGAAGATATGTGTTAGACCAGATATATCTATCAACTGTTCAAAGTCCACAAAACATTTTTCATGCGAGTCAAGGAACAAGCCTCAAAAATTTTGAAAATAATTTCATAAGCATTTCAACAAACACATGTGCAAGCGATTCTTCAAGAAGAAACGAATATTAAAAGGACACTAAATGCTTTTTATGTTGCAAAGAAGGACATTTCTCTAAGAATTTTAAAAATGAATCGACCAAGAAGAAGTAGTATATCATCAACTTGATATCTAGTATCTCACCATAAGTCGATCGAGACAACCATGATCTATAGTCGGTTCTATAGTATAATATCGAAGACAAAGCTTCTATATGTGGGTATTCAGATTATGATGATCCATCATAGTCCTATCATAAAGAATAGGAAGAGTAGTGTTTCAAGATTACTCAAATACCGCGACAAGTTGAGATACAAACACCGCATTTTCGGTGATAATCTTTGATCTTTCGCATAAAGAAGATCAAGTACATGCTATTTCATTAATTGGTACATGAGATCATACAAAAATAATGAATCAAAAGATTCTCTTGACTTTCATGTGGTTACCACACCAACAAGAGTCTCAAGTTGCAAGCTCTGGTTCATTAACAATTAAACTCAAGTCGAGACCGATTACATTGGAACTTTTCCCAGTATTCAAATTACAGTTGAGGTACTTGGTTCATCAACAACGTGAAAAGGATTTAGTGCAACGAAAAATCCAACAAAATTCATGTTTTACCCAATCTTATCTATCACAAAGACTATGAAAAAGGAGTTCAGCCAAATGTCATTATCACATAAAACAAAGCTTACAAAGATTTCTAGACCCATGCATTCGTCTCAACAATGCGCACATGTTTCCAATTCCTTTCAACCCTAATTGGAATTACTATCCTCTTGTTTATCAAACGAGCCTCGATTAAGGCTTTCAGTATTTTATGATGAAACAAGAATGTGTTGAAAATATTCCGAAGATGATGAAAAAACAAGCAACATAGACGTCAGTACCAATACGCAAGAAGAGTTTGAAGAACCAAACGAATATTATGAATTTCCAAGAGATCAATATGGTTATTGCGACAAACATATCATCAAACCTAATGTAACGAACAAGAATCGTCAAGTAAAGAATAATAAAAAATGTTATCTCTCTTATTTTCTCTCTCTTTGGTGTTTTTTCTGGAAATTTTCTCAGAGATTTCTCCGATGAGGGAAGAGAGGCGGAGACCAGCGCCCTTTTCTGAGCAAACCCGCGTGCATCGCGCTTTAAGGTTACGTTTTTCCCTACCAATTTCTAGGCTTTCTCCGACTCCGGTGGTCGTGTTCCAGAGTGTGAATCGCTCTTCCTCCTTGTTTTAACACTGTGGTTCGGTTCCTTCTCTCTTAGGCTTGTGTCTCCGGCCTGATCTATGGTTTGGGCTTAGATCTATACCCAGATTCGCAAGTGGATTTGGGCTTTGGTAGCAGAAGCTTCTCTTCCGCCTTCGCTGCAGGTTGAGTTATGTCGCAAGTGTTTCTTTGGCGGGATTCTAGTAGATAATGGGTTGCGGGTCTTGGCCACTTTGGATGGGTGCTTGTGAGCCTGAGACGGCGGAATTTTCTTCAATGGCTGGCGGGTTTTTGTTGCATTTGATGACGGGTGATTTGGCGGTGCTAACCGTAGCGGGCTCGGCGGTTTTGGGTGGTCGTCTGCCTCGTGGGTGGCCAGTCTTTATCTTCTCCATCATCTGGTGTGGCTTTTTAGGCTCCGGCGGCTAGGTTATTAGGTTTAAGTTTAGTTTCCGTTTTCCTTTTAGGGATAAGGTTTCTTTTTTCTAAAAGTTTTGGGCTTGAACCTAGTAAAGTAAGGAGACTATACTTATTTATCTCTATTAGAGATTCTACACTTTTGAATTTGTTTAATTCTCTTTTTGGGTCCACAACTGCTTGAGGTTTTTTAGAAGTCATGTATCTTTTCATTATCACTAATGAAATATTAACATTCTTATTTAAAATAGAACAAGTTTAGTCAATAGATTAACTTGAATTTTCCATAATCGGAAAGTGAGCAAGAGAGCTTGTTTATAGATCAGAACAACGAATATTTGAACAAGTTTGTGTATTTGCATGGCGCTTTGAATGAAGCAATGAGGCTCTCTCCACCTGTTCCATTCGAGAGAAAGTCTCCTATCAAACAAGATTTTCTTCCAAGTGGACATAAAGTTGAAGCAAACTCTGTAATTATGATCTATATTTACGCGTTGGGGAGGATCAAGTCTGTATGGGGAAAAGATGCAATGGAGTTTAAGCCAAAGAGATGGGTTTCTGAAACTGGAAGGTTAATACATGAATCTTCCTTCAAGTATATAGTGTTTAACGCTGGTCCAAGAACTCGTCTCGGTAAGAATTTAGCTATGAATTTGATGAAGCCTATTGCAAAACTAATACTTCAAGATCGTTCAAGGTCAGAAAATTGAGCCACTTCTTGGTTTTACTCTTCAGATGAGGCATGGGCTTAAAGTCACAGTTTCTAAGAGATCAGCATAATGCTGATCAAGTTGTAATATTGGATTCTAGAAATGACATAAAATCTAAGGTGGTTTCAATAATTTATTAGAATTACTGTGAGAAATGCGTACTTATATATAAATCTGATCACATTAGCTAGAGGCTAGAGCTTTCAAGCTATCATAGTGATTTATGTTTCTGAAATGTTCCTTTATTGTTATTACTATGTTATTAATATGAATAACGGACTTGACTGTAATAAGATAAAGTTTTCATATACACAAAATTTTATATCATTAGAACGTCATATAGTTGCCAAAAAATACAACAATGGAATTTTAGCATAAATTATTTAGACTACGAAATTGATACTCTGATACTCCTAAAAATTAATGGAAAACATTGAAATTATATAAACCTGGATAAATCTAACATGTAAACTGGTAAATAATACACAGAGCTTTACCAAAAGCTTTATAAAAAAGTTGAATTGCATCAATATACAATTATAGATGAGTAATTAAGTAAGTAACTATAGAAAAATAAGATTTGTTTTTCAACAACAATATACCAGATTTATCTCATTTTTATCATTATCTTCCTCTCTTTGTCGAAATTGATTTTTATAAAACTTTCAAATTTCACCCCCCCCCCCCCCCCCNTTATTGCCAATTAATACATTAAAATTCAAAAATTAAAAAACACTATGTTATATAAAAAAATACATACTTTTTCTAAATATAACATGATAAAGACTATTAAAAATGGATATATTTTGTAAAGTAGTAAATAGTAACCATAACCAAAAATATAAACCTTAAACCAAAAAATTAAAAAATACACAAAAATATAGACCCTAAACAAAAAATATAAATCATAAACTAAAATATAAACCCTAAGACAGAAAATATAAATTTTAAATCCTAAACCCTAAATATAAACCATAAAACCAATATATAAACCTTAAATCGAAAATATAAACCCTAAACTAAAAATATAACCCTAAATATAAAATATAAACCCTAAATCCTAAATCCAACCCAAATTGTAAACCATAAACTCTAAACCCAAAAATGAAATTAAGTAGTCTGACTATTATGGAAGATGGATGAAAAAAATTGATCGAGAGAGGGGGAGAGAGATAAGGAGTGAGAAATGGTAAAATGACATATTCTGAAAATTGTATAGTAAACAAATACTTTCCTAACTATAGGAAATAAAATTTTATCTGCTGGTATTTCCCTATAAAAAAACTTGCGTAGTCTCTCAAGCTATATTTGTAGGAAGCCTTTTATTATTATTTCCCGCTTTTGTATCTATTAGGCAATAAGCATATATGGAAAGCAATACCATGTCAATGTATAAAACCTAGGATAGAAACTATATATATATTTACTAGATGCTATGTGCTATGCACGAGATTAATTTAATAAAATATATAATATTTATATGTAAATTTTTAAGAACTATAAAATAATTGAAAATTTTAATCACTACAAATTTAAATTATATTGTTTTCGATCATGATAAAATTTTGAATATTAAATTTATTATGAAGTTGAGAATAAATTATTTTAACTAACTCATATATTTCAATTATATAAAAAATGATTGTAAAATATTTAAGATATTTAGTAGTTTTATAAATTACTATATTATATTTTAATTTCATCAATTTAAAATATTATAGTGTTTGTTATGTTTTTTTAGTTTTTCAATTAAGAAAAAATTGAATTATAATTTTAAAATAGATATTTATAAATCACACTTTCAACTATCATAATTTATCATCATTTTAGTGTATTTACTATATATTATTAGTTCACTACTAATCATTCACACTTTCAACTATCATAATTTATCATCATATTTATTATATATTATTAGTTCACTACTCATTTATCATCCAATGTGATTTTTTTACACATAATTTTTTTCTTTGAATTATGTAATATGTGTACGAATTAAAAATATGAAATTATGAGATATGTAGACAAATATTTATTCTTACTTTTACATTGTATAACTACAAAATTTTATTTTCACAATAACGAAATAAGGAAAATTTAAATTTGAAAATAAAAGTAAAAAATTAAATATATAATATAAATAGATATTTAAGTTTAATATTATCAAATATATTAATTTTAAAAAGGAAAAACTACATCAATAAATAATACTAACAAAATAAATAAAAAATCTCAAAAAATAATAGAGCTATCACGCATAACTCCAATACTTAAAAAATTAACTAAAAGTCTTAAAAAATGGGAGACTGCCACATATAACTCCAATAGTTCTCTTTTATTATATTTTAAGATGTATAGCCACTTCTTATGTTTTCAATAAAACTTTATTTACAATATTACTAAATAATTTATGCGCGCCATACACGGACACTGAAAAACTTAAAGTAATTTTGTAATTAAAATTAATAATTAAAATTTATAAATTTTGTTTACAAAAATCTTATATGAATATATATTACATAAAAAATCAATTTATATGAAATATTAAAATATAAGTACTTGTATATACATAACTTAATTGAGTTATCTATTTTATATAAAGAGAATGGATATATAAGATAAGATCTATATAAATGAAAGTAGTATAAAACTTTATGTATAAAATATTTTCTATAATATCATATATATATCTTCAAGCTAATTAGGACATTGGTTCTTTCTAAATTTGGCTTCATCGGCACGTTATGTTCGCCGCCTCCGGCGAAATCGCTGACTCCCACCACCACACCTGACACACGTACTCATCATGTTCCTGGCACGGGTCCCGGCTCTGCTCGATCGTCCAAGTCTCCCTCGTGGAATGCGGTGGTCACCCAAACCCTTCAAGACCTTGCCGATTTATCTCCACCCCCTGTTTTTTCTCGTAATGGTGGTGTAGCTACAACATCGATTCCGAAACATCTTCTTGTTGATCCACTACCTTTATGGGCTAAGTTTTTAGTTGGGTTTTTCATTGGAGAAGCATCCCACATTGGCAAAGTGCATGCTACTGTTAATCGGTTGTGGAATCGGGATGGCAATGCGGCAAATATTTACGTTCAATTTATCAAAAGCGATACTGTCTTATTTCGTATTGAATAATTGAAATTGCGTAACAATATTTTTCGTAAAAAATACTGGCATATCTCGGGTACTTTGCTTGTAGTGCAAGAATGAAGTCCATCGGAATCACAAGCAAAGTCGGACCTTACTTCGATGCCCTTATGGGTTGATTTTAAAAACGTCCCTGATAATCTTTTTTCTCATGCAGGTCTCAAGTTTCTTGGAAACATTGTTGGAGATTTTCAGCAGTTACATCGCAATACGGAGCTTTGTGTGCGTCTTGATGTGGGTCGTGCTATGGTGGTTGTCAACTTAGACAAGGAACTATTTACCGAGATTCAACTCGATGGAGTGGAGACTCCAGTTTTAATCTCGTACCCATGGTTACCACCGCGATGCACCATTTGTCGTAGCTGGGCCAAACTTCTCAAGCTTGCAAGAAAACGGGGTCGGGACAATCTCAATCCTCGGCAAATCAACAACAACAACCCACTCAATTACTAGCTAATGCGGCTTCACCTCAGCTGACGGGACAAGCTCAGGCTGCCCCAACCATAACTCACCAAACAGAGGCCTCAATTGTTTCTCATACTGCCACTTCGCCTCCTCTTATAGCTTCCGCTATAGAGAAACAATATGCCCTTCCTCTTATTGATATTGTTCAATCATCTATTGCTCACTCTTCTCGTGATGATGTTCTCTCAACGTGTGTTACTCCTATCACTAATGAATCTACTTGTTTTTTCAGGTCCAAGGAACCGTGACTCCACTTGAGGCAGCAACCGCAATCCCTTCGGTCCCATTGAATGATCCGGATCTCGAAAAAGCTCACGGGATAGAACTTGCTATCTAGAAACTACCTAGCGTAGAGCGTACTGCTACCTCAATGGATTCTCTTGAAGTCTCGGAATGGACAACAGTGAAGCGGCAAAGCCGCGCTGCTTCTTTATCACCTACTAAGCTTTCTTCAGTTGATCTAAATGTTGTTGCGTATTTTTCACCATCTCATTTTGTTGTTCTTGCAGATAACAAGGATGTGGGTGACGAGGACAAGGAGGAGGGCCAAGTCTCTGACAGTGACTTACCCAACACTAAGGCGTTTTCTAACGTCAGCCGTTACAGCACCCGTACCAAGACAAATCATATTAACCATGCCCAGGGAAACCAAAAATTCCAAAAACCAGTCGTAACTAAGAAACACGCCAATGTCTCCACCCGGAGGCAGTAATGATTATGTCTCTATTTGTATGGAATACCCGGGGCTTTGACCAGCCTCACAAGCATTCTATTATTCGTCATTGGCATCATGTTACTAACCAACAATTTGGTTGTCTCTTAGAAACTCGGGTTCAATCTCACCATTTTACTCGTATTTAAAGGCAGCTCTTCCTCGCTGGAATGCTATTCATAATTATGAAGCCCATCGTCTAGGGCGTATTTGGGTTTCTGGAAGGAGGGTGTTGTAGTGAAGCCACTTCTAATTACTTCTCAATTGATTACGGTTCTTGTTGGGTTAGAACCTGGTGCGACTGTGTTGATTTCTTGTGTTTATGTTTCCAATTTTCAAGGTGATCGGATTCATCTCTGGAATGCTTTGCTTGAGAGTCGACGTATCTACGGCCCTACTGCCATTCTATGGCTTCTTATGGGTGACTTCAATGAAATCCTTTCCAGCTCTGAGCGATCGAACAACTCAAGTAAGCAGCGTCTAGTGGGGATGTTGCACTTTCAAGAGTTTGTCAATCGAATGGACCTGGCCGATCTGTCATATATGAGACCGCGTTTTTCATGGAAAAATTGTCGTTCTGACGATCCCATTGCAAAGAAACTGGATAGGAGTTTGGTCAATGACACTTGGATGCATGTTTTCCCCCACTTGTTTGTAGTGTTTGAATCAAATGGGGTCTCTAATCATGCGCGATGCATTATTCATCTCACTTCGTCTCATTCTACTTCTCGAAAGCCTTTTAAGTTCGATAATTTCCTTACTAACCATCCAAATGTTTTGCAAATTATTGACGAGGCATGGACTCAGCATCCTCCTCTTTCACATTCACGTCTTTCTATTCGGTTATTTCACACTAACCTCAAGCTTGTGAAGTCCACTGTTCGGCAATTGAATCGTTCATCCTATGGAGATCTTACAGATCGCACTCGAGAAACCCATGATCATCTTTGTTCATGCCAATCTCGAGCTCTCAATGCTCCCACACCACCAAACGTTCAAGCTGAATCCGATGCAGCAAGGCAATGGTCCTTATTAGCTCGTGCCGAGGAAAGATTATGCCAACAGAAATCACGCATCACTTGGTTAAAGCATGGGGATCATAACACCGGTTTGTTCCACCGCATCGCTTCATTGCAAACTAGCCGTAACACCATTCGTGGTCTTGTCCTTCCTGCGGGACAAATAACCACTGAAATCGCTGAGATCAAAGCTGAAGTCGTCCGCCACTTCCAGAATTTTCTCCAACACCCTGATCTTATTACTCCTTTAGATCCTTCCTATCTCCAACGACTACTTACTTATCGTTGTCCTTTGATTGTAGATGAGCAGCTAACTCAGCCAATCTCGGGTGCCGAGATTCATGAAACCCTCTTCTCCTTTCCGTCTAACAAAGCCCTGGGACCGGAAGGATACACGGCTGAATTTTTCAAAGCAGCCTGGTCACACATTGGATCGGACTTTGTCACTGCCGTATAGTCTTTTTCCCTCTATGGTTTCCTCCCACGAGGCGTTAATGCCACGCTCATCTCCCTCATTCCGAAGACTGACTATCCACAGACCATTCGAGACTTCCGCCCTATCTCGTGTTGTAACATCCTTTACAAAGTTATCTCGAAGATCCTTGCAAACCGTCTCAAAGTACACCTTCCTGATTTTATCAAACCAAACCAAAGCGCCTTCATCAAGAACTGGCTTCTACTAGAGAATGTTCTCTTGGCAACTGAACTAGTGAAAGACTATCATAAGACAACTATCTCGTAGGGTTGTACACTTAAGCTTGACATCTCCAAAGCATTTGATTCCGTCAATTGGGATTTCATCCTATCCACTCTCCAGGTTCTAGATTTTCCCCTTCTCTTTATTCATTGGATTTGTTTATGTTTATCCTCAGCTACTTTTTCCATCCCTGTTAATGGCGAATCTGCGGGTTAGTTCCCGAGCTCTCGAGGGCTTCACCAAGGTTGTGCTCTTTCCTCTTACCTATATGTAATTGCTAATGATGTGCTGTCAAAGCTTTTGAATGACGCTGCTTCCACTGGTCGTATTGGGTATCACCCAAACTGCCATAGACTTGGTCTTACCCATTTGTGTTTTGCGGATGATATTTTGGTGTTTTCTGATGGCAGTCCAGGTTCCTTTCAAGGGATATTACAGGTGCTGGATCTTTTTGGCAACGCTTCCGATCTTCGTGTGAACCTCACGAAGTCCTCGACTTTCCTCACGGCACACCCAACACCGTCCATCCTCCGTGCTGTTACTGATAGTGGACTGCGGTGTGAAGCATTGTCAATCCGCTACTTAGGTTGCCATTAACAACCAAGAGGATGTCCCGTGCTTACTACAAACCACTTATTGATCGTATTCGTTCTCGGTTAAATTCTTGGTCCAGTAAGCTTTTATCTTATGCAGGTCGACTACAGCTGATCCAATAAGTAATTGTTAGCACAATCAACTTCTGGAAATCTGCTTTTCGCCTTCCGAGAAGCTCCATGAACGTGTTGAATAACTTATGTAGCAACTTCCTGTGGCCGGGCTCACCAAATCACTCATCCTTCGTTAAGTTAAGTTGGGCTGATGTGTGCTATCCCAAATTGCAGGGCGGCCTCGGGGTTCGATTTGAAGATACATCTACGATTTTCTCTCTTTCATTGATCTGGCGCTTACATACCAATACCTTGTCCCTATGGACGGCTTGGACAAGGATGTATCTTCTACACCAAGCATCTTTCTGGGACGTCTCACCCACGGCAGCTGCTGGATCCTGGATTTGGCGCAAATTGCTCAAGCTGCGTCCCCTCACAGCCACGTTTCTTAAAACACGGATAGGTAATGGCTCCATAACGTCCTTTTGGTTTGATAATTGGTCTTCTCTTGGTTCCTTATTTGCAGCTGCTGGTGATGTGGGTATTCGTGATTCGGTATCCCACGCCAAGCAACAGTAGCTGCTGCGGCTACCTCAGGACGCTGGCGGATTAGGTGTACTTGTCGGCTGTTTCTTCGGCCTCTATACCAATCAATACTTGGCCTCCCACTCCCCTCCCTGTCTGATGTAAATTATGTCCGTCTCTGGAACCATGGGAATGATCATTACAAGGACTCCTTCAGTCCTATTGCTACCTGGAAACAGATTTGCCCCTCTATCCCTACTAAATCCTAGATATCAATCGTTTGGTTCAAACAATCTATTCCCCGTTACGCCTTTATTTCTTGGCTGGCATTTCTTGACAGGTTGTCCACAGGTAGTCGAATGCGAATGTGGGGAAGAGTACAACCTTGTGTCTTTTGCGGCGAGCCCGATGAAACTTGCGACCATCTCTACTTTGCATGTCCTTACACCTACACTTTGTGGTCTATTCTCACATCAACCATTCTCTGGCATCACCTATCTCCGGATATGCAGTGCACCATTGCTTCCATCCAGCTACATTCCCACTTGCTTCTGGTTCAGTTCTCCTTTGCCACAACATGCAAGATGCAATATACACCATTTGGCGTGAGAGGAATGCTCGATGCCATGGTCACCCTCCACAGCCGAACACTCAACTACTCCGGATGATAGTGACTACCATTCGGCTACGGCTTCTTAGCTTGCACTACCCTATCCAGTCACATTATCACGGCCTTGTCTCAAGATGGCTGTCCCTTCATTCGATTTGATTCGAAGTTTTGAGTTGTTGATCTCGTTCTCGACGAGATTATTTTTTACGAACTGTTTCTCTTTTTTTGGTATATGGTTTTGATTGTCTTGGTGTGTACTCTTTTTCCTAGTTCTAGTTTTATCCCATTGAGTTTTCTAGAATCAGGTCTTAACAAGGCCACAAGGGTAATCATCAATTGGAGCCATATATCAGTTTTTACAGCTTTCCCAAACATTCTTTTGTACATAACACTTTTATTCT
>OVBE01008122.1:0-17566 GCA_900406425.1 Iberis pinnata
TGTAAAAGGGGGAGAATGGCTCGATCAAACGGCTCGATGAGAAAGTGATATGGCTCGACGTGAATTAGCCTTAGCTCGATGTGAATGTTCCCTTGCATTTTTCTTAGCTTTTCCAAGTTTGCCTTAATGTTCCGGAAACTCCTGAAAATTCCTGAAAAATCTCCAAAATGCATGCAAATGCAAGTGCTAATGCNAGATTAAATGACTTCTAAAAACTGCTAAAATTCAGAGACATTAAAAGGGCAACATACCAAAGAGAATGGATGAGTATTGTTCGAAGCTTTTAAACGATTCAAGAAGTGTTAAGATCAAGAACGTTTTTGAAAGAAAACAGATTATACATGAAGGATGCTTAAGCAATCAACAAGCTAAATTCAAATTTCAAACCTTGCCTCATTGTCTAGTTCAAACAATTTTATAAGGTGAAGTTGGTTCAACAAAAACGTTTCTGCAAGTTCAAGAATGAAACCGATTTTTGTAAAAATGTTGAAACCGATGAGATAGATTGAAAATAAAAAAAATGAGTAGGAGATGAAACCGATTTTGAAAGTCCTTAGTGTCTTGTTGAAAATCCTTTGGAAGGGAGATTGCTTTTTGTGAGAGTTGCCTTTCAGTAAAATGATTTTAGAGTGCAAAGTTTTTGGAGCTTAGAAAATTTTGAAGTTGTGAAGAGGAAGAGAAGGAATACTCCCTTATTATAGAAGGTGGTTCGATTTGGAGGTGGAGGTGGTGAGTGGAAGATTGTGGTGGAGGAGTAAAGGTGGTGCATGTGGAGGAGATGTAAAGAGGAGACATTGGTGTGATGGGGGTGTGGGTGTGTAAGAGAAGTGATGGGAGATGGAAGTGATCTTTTGCCCATGGGGTAAAAGGATGCAAGTGGGCAAGTGGGAATGGAGGTGCTCCCTTGTCTTTGAGTGAGATATGCTTGTTCGAAATCACAATACTCCAAACCGTTCGATGTGTTCTCTACTCGGTTCAATCTTGACTTTATAAGCCGGTTTGATGACTGGTTGAACGCATAGATCGATCATGTGTAGAGGTGCGGATCGATCATATATTGTGTGTTGGGATCGATCATGATTTCTTCTTTTTGTATTGACCTTGTCACTTCCTAGGCTGATCACTGGATCGATCTCGATACTAGAGTGGATCGATCATGTGGAATGTGTTGGATCGATCACATGTTGTGCATGGGATCGATCATGGCTTCTTCTTGGATCGATCCTGGTTTGTTCATGGATCATGCAGATCAATCATATGGCATTACATTGGATCGAATATGACCTTACTTTAGATCGATCAGGAGCAAGCATGGATCGATCTCCTTCGTTGAAAACGCATGGGTCCGAACCACTCCAATTGATCAACATGTTGAAAATGCATATCAATCATGCCCCATCTTTTTTCTCATTCCGAGATTCTCGAAACTCAATCTTTAGGTACCTAAGGACACCAAAACAAGATAAAACTAAAACGCATTAAATCAAAACTGAAAATATAAAAACATTGAAATTGAAATGTATACAAATATAAACATGGGACTTCCTCCCAAGTGAGCTTGTTTTAAGTCACTAAGCTTGACTTCCTGTTTTTAGGATTAATGACCCTGAGACGGCTCTCCGAAGAGAACCGAGGTCTTTTCTAAGAAAGCTCCCTTATCGTAGTTCTTATCAACTTTGTAGTTCAACATTGGGTTTTCATCAACTTCTACAGCAAGTATGATGTCTTCCTCAGAAAGCACTTCCTTGATCATAAAGCTCTTGGAACACAATGGATCCATGTTCCCCAAATAGTAGTTGAACTTTTTATTAAGTAAGAACACTTGGTCTTCATTCTTGATTTCCAAGGTTTGGGTTTGAGACTCCAAGTATTTTGTAGAAATTAAAAAGTTTGAAGGTGGCTTAAGAGGTGGCACAATTTCAGGTTGAGATTTGAACTCAGGATTTCCTTTTCCTGGATCCTTAAGGTTGCCTTCACCTTTGGACATTTCCAATGTCCTGATTTCCTTCACCTCAGCAGAAGCTCCTTTATCAAGTTCCTTAACAGGCTTGAAGACTTCACTGTGCATTCCAGACTTCGTTGGTCTCTTTCCCAATCCATCTTCAACTTTTTCATTCAGTTCCTTCTCAGATACCAGCTGACTTTGGGCAGTGAGGTCCTTGGGTTTGGTTTTGATGTTGAAGATCATATTTGGTCCTCTCCCTATGTTCAGCTTAATGTGACCCTTCTTGATGTTGATTACAGCTCCAACCGCTGCTAGGAACGGTCTTCCGAAGATCAATGGATCCTTACGCTCTTCATCCATCTTCAATAAGCTCTCCAATATACCAACAGGATGCCTAACTGACCTGTCCACCATCAACAAGTTTATGTGTGAAGTCTTAAACTCATCTAGTCCTAGCTTTTCGGCAGTGGACATAGGCATAAGGTTGACGGAAGCTCCCAGATCACAAAGGCACTCATCAAAAGTCATTGATCCAAGTGAGCAGGGTAATGTGAACAAACCAGGGTCTTCTTTCTTCATCGTTATCAGGGCATTGCGTTCTTTAGGTGGTTCCACCACTTCTTGAGTTACTTCTTCCTTCATGGATTTTGCAAAAACCTCAGGGTATTTTGCCATAATTTCCTTCTTGAATCTGGAAGGGAAGGGTAATCTCGGAACATATGGTGGTGGAGTGAAGGGTGCATCCTTCTGTTGTTCAGCAAGAGATGGTTCAGTGATCACTTCTGGTGGAGATTTCAGTGGCTTCTGTGAATCAATTAATGCAGGTTCATCTTCTTCAGCTTTGTTTAAACACGAACCCCCCCCCCAACTAGACCCACACTGTCCTTAGTGTATAGAAGAAGGTAAGTTGGAGTAGTGTTAGAAGACGTCTTGTCAAGATAGACGGAATTGATGTTGGCGTAATGCTTTGGATTCTGCATAGATTTGCCTGGTAGATGACCATTCGCAGAAGTTGAAGTGGATGCGGTTTTTCCTTCAAGAGTGGTGACCCTGGAAGTCAGATTTTCATTCTTTGAGTAAATTGCACCGAAGGATGTTTCCATCTTGTGTTGGAGTTCGCCAAACTTCTTTGATGTTTCCATTGCATAAGCAACTTGTCCTTGGAGAAGTTGCTGTAAAGTAGCTTCTATGTTGAATGGTTGAGCAGGAGGTTGATTAGATGAGAAACCGGGAGGTACACCAGTAAGTTGTTGTTGTTGTGGTTGTTGAAAACCGTTTTGTTGTTGCTGCTTTGGGTAATAACCTCTGTTCTGGTTGAAGTTGTTGAAGGGTTGAGATTTCTTCTGTTATTAAGGTGGGTACACTTGGTCTTGAGGATTAGCAACATTGTTGCTTCTGTAAGAAAGACCAGGGTTGTTAGAGTAGTTGAAGTACCCTTTGTTGTAACCCCCTGTGTTCTGCACATAGCACATTTCTTCTTGTTGTTGAGCTTCGGCAGGTTAAATCTGGAGTTGTTCTTCATCAGAGATGAAGTGAACTTGATGTTGTTGACCCAGGAGTAGCCTGTCCAACTTCTCATTCAGTGCCTTGATCTCTTTCTTAGTGCCATCATCAGATGTAGAACTACCTCGAGGTGTTATGTCGTAATCCTCACTATAAATCCCATCAGATTGTGCAAGGTTCTCAACCAACTCCCATCCGTCATCAACGCTCTTGTTGAGGAAGTTCCCATTACTTGCAGTATCCATCAACATTCTGATCTTAGGCAGGACACCTCTGTAGAGTGTGCTGAGTAAGGAAGCCTTGCTGAAACCGTGATGGGGCATTGCATAGTGTAGTTCTTGAATCGCTCCCATACCTCATAGAAGGTTTTGGCATTCTTCTTTGCAAACCCTGAGATGTCGTTCCTCAAGCGTGTTGTTCTGGTAGTGGAGAAGAAATTTGCAAGGAATGATTTCTTGCAGGCATCCCATGTAGTGATGGAGTTCTTGGGGAGTAAATTCTCCCAATGATGTGCCTTCTCCCCCAAAGAGAAAGGAAAGAGGCGTAGCTTGAAAGCGTCTTCATTCATACCGTTTATCTTCGTCAGACTATAGAACCTGTCAAACTCATCGAGGTGATCAAGTGGATATTCCATAGGTAGTCCATGGAACGTTTTGCCTTGCACCATAGCAATGAGACTATGCTTGATCTTGAAGTTGTTGTTCTGAACTGTAGGTGGGTTGATACCATGTCTGATAGTGTGAGTGTTGGGGTTGTCACCAACACCTATGGTGTTCTGGTTGTCTCTGTCGACGTTTTTTGCCATTTGTAAGTTCAACCTTCTCAAGTGTTCCGCACGTTCGTGTTCACGTCTTGTCCGAGAGTGTTTTCGTTAAGAGCTCTGATGTCATCAACGAGTGGAAGCAAGTCAGTTGGTCCTCTGCTTCTCAGGTTCATACACTGCTAGGCAGGTACCTGAAAATAAAGCAAACAAAGGTAGACTAGTAAGTAAAAATGTAAAATAAGCTTGATCTGAAAAGATCCAAAATCCAGAATGTAGTAACAAATCCCAAATGGCAACGGCGCCAAATTGATAGTAGGATTTTTAGGTCCTACTTGGATATCAATTAACCATCGTTGTAGTATAGATGGGTTGTCAATCCATAATGAGAATGCACTAAGAAATCTGGAATGAGATGGATGATTTAAAGTCAAGCTAAGTGTTAAAAAGGGGTGTTTACTAAAAGGTCCTAAGTGCAATTAACATAAAATGAATGCATCAAGACAGAAAGAAGCATAAAACACTTAAATGTAAAAATAGAGTAAACGCAAGGAGAGTGAAAGATGCAAGCAATGTAAAGCAGTTCTTGAGGACAAAGGGTAATTGACTAAGGATCTACCCTGAGCTACCTAAGTACCTAACAATCAATTCCAATTCCTTGGCAATCGATCTCAAGCCAAGCAGTCACAAACTCAACTGCCATCATAGACGGTGACTACCTAACAGGCATTAACAACAACTACAATAGTCAATAAGCTTCCTAAACATCTAATGCCTTATAAGGGGAAAAATAATCTCTGAAATCACCTAGGTCCGGACACCTTCAACGAGTCACCTTCCGGTGTTGAAGGGCCTAACGATGGGTTTTCAGTCCCTTCCGGGTAGAAATATAATCAACATTACGACCAGGTGAAACAGAAGGGATCTAAGAACAAACAACTTAGGCACTAAGGTAACCTCATAACATCAACCATAGTCTACCCCCATCCTCAGGAACTTAGATGACTACTCACTACTCATGGGAGTAGAAGCAGATGAAACAGAAAACATAACTTCGAAGGTAAGCAGATCTAAGAAGAACATATGAAGAACATCAATAAAACAGTAAACTAAAACAGTAGATTAAAGCTTAAAACGAAAATAGAGATGCACAAACTAAACAACAACCTAAAGCTAACCAAGAAATCAAAGCAAAAAACAGAAGATTAACTAAGAACTTGAAAGAAATCTGGTTTTTACACCAATAACATGAAGAACAACAAAAGAAAATAAAACCTAAGACTAAAACCTAAAAAGGAAAGAAAAACTAAGCGTGTTGCAAATGGAGGCGAATTAGGGCTTTTATAATGTTCAGAGAAAAGCTCTAATTCGCACTAAAGACAAAATGATAATCATTGTCTTGGATCTTGGGCCTTGGTTAAGGTGCTATCCGGATTTGAGTTGGTCGGGTCGGAGCGTGTTTGACTTCGGGTTGGTAAGTGCGTGATCGATCTGAGCTAGGGACGCTTGCACGAGATAGATCCAACTGAGATGCATCTAAGGTACGTCTGAGATTGGGATTGATCTAGGCATTGAGTACCCGAGATCGATCTAGACAAGTGTGGGATCGATCTCACCTTGCTTCCTTCTTAGTCTTACTTCAATTCCTTGCACTTCCTTAGCTTCGTCTGAGACTTTACAAATTTCGTTGGATGAGAGAGAGGGATCAATCCAGCCTGCGATGGGATCAATCTGAGGTGTTGCTGGGATCGATCTCAGATCGATCCAGATGGTATGGTGAGATCGACCCCAGATCGATCTAGGTAGATTTGTGAGATCGATCTCAGATCGATCTAGAGAAGGCAGTGGGATCGATATGAGAAGAGGCTGAGATCGATCCAGGCATGTGCTGAGATCGATCCTGCTTTGTTACTAAGGTAGATCCAGTCAATTCCATGCGGAGTGCTGCTCCATTCAATGTTAAGTGCTGCATTTCTGAAATCTCACAAATCCTTCCCGAAAACTCCTGAAAGTCATGAAAAATCTCCAAAATGCGTGCATATGCAAATTCTAATGCAAAAGTCATAAAAATCATAAACTTACTAAAATAAACTATAAATATGATGTATGCACGCTTTTAGACCTCATAATTGATGTTAATTGATATGTAAAATCCATGAAAATTCAGAGTCATCAGAAATTAATGAAAGGGTATTGGTAGTTGGTAAAAGGAAATGTTAAGAGAGAACCTTAGGTGATGAAATGAAAAAGAATCAGAACATGTTAGTAGAAAATTTGGGGGAACAATGGTATGCAAAAGAAGTATGGCTAGTGCGGAATAAGAGAAAGTATATGACAATGAATTCAAAAGGGTAATATCCAAAGGATATTATAACCGAAAAGGTCAAAAGCCATAAGAGTTTAAGTAAATAAGTTCCTGAAACAGCTAGCAATCATTTAAGAAAGAAATCTCTCCTAAGTGTAACAAGGAAAAGATGGAAAAAAGGGGGAATGTGAATGGATAAGATCACTTTGAGTTTCAAAAGGGTAGATTTAGGATTCCTTTCTGAGTAGAATCAGGAAACTTTGGTTTCATTAGCATTGGGTAGATGGGGTTCTATTTCTGTATGCATCTAAGTGTTCCTACCTTTCGCCTTCTGCTAAAGCTCATTCCCTTTTAAGAGAACCCTTGTTCATAATTATTAACCATTGCATGAAAGGGTTATCTTTACTCCTTAACCTGTCCTTGACCAAATAAGTTCATTGAAAGCACATGACTTGATTCATGGGTCCTGATTAATGAATGTTCAAGGAGGAAACGAATTTGAATGCATTGTGGAAGTTGGAATTGGTCTGTGATGAACTATAATGAGTATGGCTAAAGTCTTTAAGTAGGACGAGCTTAGGACTGCATTCTAGAACAAGTAACCAGGACATTAATATTACATGTGTTGGCAGCATGTTTTGGTTATGAGTTCCCACTTTCAAACCTCACTCTCATACTTCTGAATTATTTGCTTGAGGGCAACCAAGAATTTTAGTTTGGAGGAGTTGATGACTCTGAATTTTCATGGTTTTTAAAAGTTATTTAGCATCAATTATGAGGTTTAGGTGTGCATATATCACATTAATAGTTGGTTTCAGTAAGTTTGTGATTTTAAGGGACTTTTGCATTAGTATTCGCATATGCACGCATTTTGAAGATTTTTCAGGACTTTCAGGAGTTTTCAGGACGGTTTTGTGAGAATTCAGAAAAGGAGCAGAAAATGTGGAATGAACCAGCACAAGGCCTGGATCGATCCAACCTCAACTTGGATCGATCCCACCCATCAAGCCACACTCAACTTGGATCGATCTCACAGATCGATCTCTCTCTCTCTCTCTCTCGGCAACACAACATTTGGATCAATCCAACTTTAACCTGGATCGATCCCGTCCTCGTCCATGCCAAAAATCCAGCTCGAAGATTGGCTCGATCTCAAGCCTAAACCTGGATTGATCCCCCTGATCGATCACACCTAGCAGCCGGCTCGACCAGGATCGATCCCACTTTGACGTCTAGATCGATCCAAACCTCACCTCTGGATCAATCTAAGCATCCCTCCACTTCAACCTTGGATCAATCCTATTCAAGCCACCTAAAGCATGGATCAATCTCAACCCCATTATGGCTCGATCACGCATTCTTCTCAGCTCGAGCCAACGACGCTCCGACCCGACCAACTCGAATCCGGAATGGACCTGACCCAAGACCCAAGCCAATGATTAGTTTTTGTCTTTAGTGCGATTTAGGGCTTTTCTCTGAACACTATATAAGCCCTAATGCGCCTCCTCTTTAGCAAATTATGTTTTTTGTTTTCTTTTTAGGTTTTTGTCTTAGGTTTTTGTTTCCTTTGTTGTTCCTGGTGTTCTTGGTGTAAAAACCCAGAATCTTTTGAGTTTTATGTTAATCTACTGTTTTCTTTTACTTTCCTGCTTAGTTTTAGGTTGTTGTTTATTTGGTGCATGTTGATCTTCTGTTGTTCATCTTAATCTTTTGTTTTAAGCTTTGATCATTTTCTGGGTTTGTTACTGTTCCATTGGTGTTCTTATTTTCTGGGTTTGAGTTCTTGATGTTCTTGTTGTTTTTTTATAGTCTAACATTTGATCATCATGTTTAGCTTTTAAGTTATGATTTCTGTTTTTCCTCGATGACTGAAATTTACAGAACAGTTTCCACCGGACAAGAAGATGACATTTTTCCTACTAAATGTCGTGAGCGTTGTCATGCGGAGGCAAGCGACAATTTTGGGCGATCCCCATACTTTTTCATCATCATTAAAGAAACAAGCAAATAGGTCTGAGATAGACAGATTCCCAATGGATATCAGAGGTTTCATCTTGTCCCAAACATCTTCTAAGGTATGTCAAGGTGAAAAAACTGAAGATTACGAGCAGATTTATGGAATAGTTTCGGTTATCGGAAGATCCCGTAAGATGGAGGATACGGTTACTGCCAAACCAAATTTCTCTAGACTGGAGGTAAACCGCCAAAGACCGGTCCATTTCTTTGATGTATATGATGGCGATGGCGGTACACAGGTATACATTAGAAGTGCTAAACCGAATTCTAACTAACTATTTCAGTTTTGTATTTTCTATTAAGGGGGATAGGTTGTTGTAAGGGCTGTAACTTCTTTTAACAATTATTACAGTTAACTTAACAATAATAAGATTTTTTAAAATTTTTTTACTTTGAAAGTCTTTACAGCCATGCTATTTTTCTCTTATTTTCAAAACTTTTTTAGAAGCCCACGAAAGAAGGCTTAAATTTTTTGTTTAACACGCATACTTTATTTCATAACGTTAATTGTGAAACAAGATAGTCATCTAGGAGTATATTATCCAAGAAATTTGGTACATCAAAATGAAAGTGAAACAAGGTGTTTGATAATCGTTGTTTCCTCGCCATAGTATGAGCCACAACATTTGATTGTCTCGGTACCCATAAAAGCTTTGTGGCATAGAAAAATTTATTCCAATAAATGTAGTCCTGGCGCCATTTTTCAAGTTGGACATGGAATTTAGCATGATTGAAAGAGTCAACCAAAATAGCATTATCCCCTTCAAAAGGGCTTTAAATTTTTTTTATTATGAAAAAATAACTTAAAAACAAATCACAATTATTATTTTTTTTTAATTAAATGTTAAAATGATATAAATGAGTAAAAGTGTTTATTTACAAACTGAGTATCTTAGCGGACATAATACTTTGGTATGCTCAAGAGAGACGGAAAGCGTGATGTGTAAGAGATATAAGGTTGTCTCGTTAAAACCTGACACTAGAAAATCTTGTGGGATAAAACTAGTGGTAGGAAAAAGAGTACAAACTTTATATCGAGCAACGCTTTTGAAGGAGAGGAGAGATGAAGAATGAGTAGCAGCCGGTAGATAGCTGGAAGGTAGGAGCTTAATCCGAGTCTTAGACACCGGTAGAAGCCCAACAAGTTTCCAAAGAAGCGAGCTGGGGATGGTAGTCATAGTGAAGGCTAGCTAGGCGGTAAGAAATGGTGCGTGAGATTATCTTGCGAATATGAACTTCTGTGCGCCACGGTTGGTTATGTGCACGACATTATTCCACTATTTCCATAAGTGATAGATCGCGGACTGGAATGCAAGCTTGAGAAGGATTCGGTCAATGATTGGAATGGAATGATGCTTGAGGGAGCGGACGGTTGCTGTCCAATCCGGGTTAATGCGATGATAAAGGAAGGGCGGGCCAGAGTACTCCATACTGTGAAAGAGAAAGGGAAAACGAAGAAAAGGTGGTCCAGTATTTCATCCCGCTCTCCAAACAACGTAAAAGCATGTTAACATCCCCATAATCGCATTTTAGCCCCTGTGGATAATCTGTCTAACATAGGAAGCCCAGAGATAAACGCATAACAAGAGATAGATTGTGAAAACCATATGAGAGATAACCAGTTAATTTTAGGAGAGGGGGTGAGTATCTGTTGCCAGGTAGCAGCATAAGTGAAATGGTCCTTGTATTCATCATGCAGGTGTCTCCAGAGTGGCTTATCACTGCCAGAACTGGGCCTTGGAATTTTGTAGCATTAGAATTTTTTTTCTTGGATAGTACGGTACATGGGGACTCTAGAGGTTCGAATACGCAGGCTGGAGGAGACGGCATCCAGCCGCGAAAATTTTAGCTCCCGAATTCCCGAGGCACCTGCAAGAGAGATCAAGGGGCCAAGAGAGGACCAAGAGTCATACCAGAAGGACGCGGTTTGGCCGTCTTGAATGGAGAATCTGAGGTATTGATTAGCTAGAGGATGGAGTTTGAGGGGGTTCCGCCACACCCAAGATCCTCGAAAGTATCGGGTGCATCCCAGAACGTAGCATTGCGCAGTAAGAACTGCCTCATCCAAGCACGCCAAAGAGAGGAATTGTTGGAGGATATTCTCCAGATTAGAGAAAGAGCAAACACTATGGAGGTATCCTCAAGACGCCGGATACCCAATCCACCTTCATCTTTAGGCCTGCACACATTAGACCAACAAACCTTAGAGAGATGGTGGTTGGTAGCGGTACCTAGGCAGAGGAAGTTACTACAAAGAATGTTTATCTCGCGGAGACAATGCTTTGGTAACCGGTAAACAGATTGCCAGAAGTTGATAGTACTGATGATGGTGGAATTAATAAGATGAAGCTGTCCCGCGAAGAGAGAAGCTTGGAGGACCAGCAAGTGATGCGCGAACGCACTCGGTCAAGGAGCAGGGCATAGTCAGCCGAGGTAAGACACTTGGTTGTGAAGGGTTGGCCAATGTAACAAATGGGAAGGGAGTCCAGCCGCAGTCCGGAAGCATTGCGGAAGCTTGTAAGGGTTGAGTCAGGCGAGCCTGGGAGGTAAATGGATGATTTTGACAAGTTAAGGCGAAGGCCAGATGCTTTGCCAAATCCAGGACTTTTAGAATCCCCTAAGAGAGGGTAGAGTGCCATAAGAGAAAACTAAGATGTCATATGAAAAACAAAGATGGGTTAAGCCAATAGCAGCACAATGTGGGTGATAACCAAACATATGAGAAGCAGACGCCTGATTTAATAGCAGAGATAGAACATTAGTAGCAATAACATAGAGATAGGGGGAAAGGGCACAGCCTTGTCTAATGCCTCTGCTACTAGGAAAGTAACCAGCTAGCTCGTCGTTGACTACAATCGAGAAAGTTGTCGTCAATAGGCATAAGTGAATCCAATGAACAAATCTGTTCGGGAATCCCATCACCTGCAAAACAGACACTATGAAACGCCAGTCAATGGTATCAAAAGCTTTTGAGATATCCAACTTAAGAGTGAAACGAGGAGACATAGTGGACTTATGATAATCCTTAACCACTTTTTTGTCAAGGAGGACATTCTCAAGAAGCAATCGATTACGAATGAAGGCACTCTGGTTGGGCACTATTTAGTCTTGGAGAAAGAGCTTGAGGCCGTTATCTAGTATCTTGGATATGACTTTGTAGATGACATTACAACATGATATGGGTCTATAGTCTTTGATGGTCTGGGGATTGGTGCATTTTGGGATGAGCGAGACTATAGTAGCATTGATTCCCGCTGGAAGAAACCCATATATGAAGAAAGATTGCACTGTAGTAATGAAGTCATTACCAAGAATAAAGAAAAGCCATGTGGCCTAGGAGATTTATTAGAAGGCATCAAGAATACAGAAGCTTGGAACTCTGGAGTAAGAACAGGGGCTTCTAGAGTTGATATAACCGCAGGCGGACAACGGTAAGTGAGAAGCTCGGACAAGGCAGCTAGGAGAATCGGCGCTATGTCTTGACGGTTCTGAAGGAAATGTTTGAAATGAGAGACCGCGACTGATTTCATCTCCCGAGTATAAGTAATGACATCCCCATTTGGCAAGACCAGCCGCTTCATATTGTTACATGATGCAAGGGATCCTGACATATGGTGGAAAAAAGTTGTGTTGTGGTCACCATACTTCAACTAGGTGATGCGTGATTTTGTCTGGTACAACTTTTCCTTTGAAGCCGCTAAACAACGCTATATTCAAGCCGCTTCCTGCTTCGCCTGAAATGATTATTCCGTGGCTTGAGAGAGAGAGAGCATGGTCTTGACATTGAAGGAGGTGATCATAGGCTCTACGAGTACGCTCTGAGAGATCGCCGAATTTCATTGTGTTATGATATTACTCGGTTTTAATGCATAATAGTGGGCATTTATGTTTGCTATTCTGCATTATTCCCAGTGTTTTCATTGCATATTTGGTAGATTTTCAATATACTAGGTGTTCAGGTCGAGTCGGAGCAAAACGATGCATTTCAGAAGTTTTCAGAAGATTTCAGAAGTGCTAGACAGATGTGCTCGAACGAGCACAACAAGGATCGATCGAGCATATGTTCTATGAGTTGCACGATCGAGTAAATGCTCCTGGAAAAATCCGAAGATCAAGATCAATCGGGAAAAGAAGAAGCCTAAAGCAAAAATGTGATTTGCTCGATCGAGCAAACACTTGCTTGATCGAGCACAACCCCCGAGAAGAAAAGAAGTTTTCCAAATTTTGCAAATCAAGTCCTCAAGCCTATCAAGTTTTCCAAATTTTATTATTTTACCTTTTTAGCCAATAAATACAATGTGTTTTAGGCCTTTAGAACTTAAGCTTTATTTTTATTTTAAGATTTACTGGGAGACGAATCCTGAACCTTTGTGGAGAAGATTTTTGAACCCTATTTTATATCTATTCTTATTTTAATTATGTGTTCTTCTCTGATTTTGTATTGTTTATGCTTTGCAATGTCTAAGTAGTTCATTAGTTAGGTTTTAGGGTTTCCTAGGGAAACCATGTTTGAATGTTAGTTTTAACGTTGTAGGATTGAATTTGTTAGGTTCTTAGTCTAAATTTGTTCTCAATGCATGAATTAGCTTGATCACCTACTTCATGATTATAGGTTGATAAATACAAAGATATTTGATATAGAAACCTGACCTAATTTAGATGCATAAGTGTTTTTACTTGCGAGAGTATTGTTTTAAATGCTTATGAACAATTGAATGTGAACTGTAAAGAAGGCGAGAGTTTGTCTCTGGCAATTCGAGCATAGGGTTTAATACTCCGAGAGGAGATTATTCTTTATTCATTTTTCATGTTGAGAACTATTTTCAATCCCAATCATGCATGTTAACTTGACTTTAAACATGAATACCTAAGGATTTCCCTAATGCCTAGCATTTTTATATTGTAGTTTCTAAACTGTTTTTATTTGCCGTTTTTAATTACAACAATCACTTAATTATTCTCTCTTTAGCTAGATTAGAAACTGAAACTGAATGTGTACTTTCTGGTCTCTGTGGATTTCGATACCTATGCTTGCTACATTGAACTGTTCTCTGCAGTACTATTTTAGGTTTAAATTCTTAACCTATCATGTTCAGCCGACAAAGAGGAGCTTTCAATGACTTAAGCCAGAGGTGCAAAAACCGCAGCGCAAGCCGAGAGTGGAAAAGGGTCGGATTAGGAAGCCAATTAGACCTAAGGATATCAGAAAAAGAGGAATCATCAATCCAGATGTTGTTAAATTTAAAAGGCTTACAAAAAGGAGTGGTACGAGAAGCAAAATGTATGAAACAACGGGCATGATCGGAGATGCCATTAGCTTCGAATGCGGCATAAGCATGTGGATAAGCTGCTGTCCAGGTGTCATTGATTAGAGCACGATCCAACTTTTGAGATAGGATTATCAATTTGGTGATTCCACCAAGTAAAGCGCGGGCCAATGTACTCCAGATCGGTTAGATCGCAGGTATGAACAAAGTCCATAAATTGATTCATCCCAAGCTGCCGGGTAAGAGATCCATTTGTATAATTATCCGCCATGGCTAGAACTTCATTAAAATCACCCATGACCAGCCAGGAGATGGCACGTGATCCATACAGGAACCGACTTTGACATAAAGCTGTCCAAAGTTGCATTCTTTCAGCCTGAAAATTAGAAGCATAGACACAAGAAATCATGACAGTATTGCCAGTTTCAAGGGTTACTAAAACTGTAATAACTTGAGTAGTGATGAGAAGAGGAGTGACTACAACCCCTCTTTCCAAAAAACCCAAATACGCCCAAGACGATGAGCAAAATAGTTGTGAATGAAAGTCCAACCCGGTAATGCAGATTGAACAACGGTATGAAAATTAGACGGATGAACGTGAGTCTCAAGAAGATAGCCAAACTGAGGCTTCATTGAAGTAACACAATTCCAAACTATCCGATGTTTCCATGGTTGGTTAAAGCCTAGGGTGTTCCATGCAAACAATGACATCGCATTAGTGTCTCCGAGAGAAGACAGAAGATAGTTTCTATAAAGGAGTTTGTTTATCTAGTTTCCGAGAAGCTAGTGACAGGATTGGTGCCTTTGGCTTGGTATGAGTGGAAGTTTTAGAGGGTGCAGGTAGAGTTTGTGAATCTATGGCAGTCTCATTATCAATGTCAGAAACCTGTCCTTCTTCCTTGTCATTCTGTAAAAAAGTATCATCTTGATCGTTGTATAAAACAATAAACCGAGATGGAGAAAATTTAGTAGAGAGAGATAGAGGGGGAGTCTGTTTTGGTGATGAGGACAATGGTATCCGACCACCACGGACCACGAGAGCCCAAGAGTCCTGATCCGTCTTAGTATTAGGGTCAGCTTGAGCAGAAGAAACGGCATTTGCTTGGTCCGAGACTTGGTCTGAGGTGGGAAGCAAACGAGTTGTTTCAATAGAGCTTTGTATGATCCTCTCCAATGTCGGGTCCATGAGAGATACCACTGAAGAGCTAGGGTTTTTCGTGGGATCCAAAAGCAAAGGTTGCACACCTACATCATGAGTACGAACAGAACCCGAAGGATTACTAAAGGCATTAACATTAGCTAAATCATCAATAATTTGATTAAATTGTTGAATAGAGTTGAGAGTGGAGATATCGGTTTCTGTTTGTGGATGAATGTTATGAGCTGATCCAAGGGGGAGTGAGCAGGAGGTGTAGAAGTGTTTAAAGCTGGCGAAGCTTCATCAATAAGAGATATGACGGGATCATGTGATGGATCGAAGTTGGGATGAGACGAGTCACGGTTGAGGAGGGCTTGTGTTTTAAAATCTGTAGCATTGTGTCCCAAAGAGTGACACGACGTGCATCGAGCCGGAAGCCATGGGTAAGAAACCAACACGGGTTGAGCTATGTCCGTTACCTGAATTTTTCCGGTTAATTGTTGTTCAAGATTGACAACCACCATAACCCGAGCGACATAGAGACGCATACAACGTTCCGTTGTTGGATGTAGTTTTTGTGCTTCACCAACGATGTCACCAAGAAACTTTAAACCATGTCGGGAGAATAGATGATCCGGTACATTCTTAAAATCAACCCATAGAGGCATCACTGTAAGATTCGTTTTCTGATGAATGCGGGATGAACTCCATTCCTGCACAACAAGAAGAACATCAGATATATGCCAGTATTTTTTCCGAGTAATACTATTTCAAAGAGATTTAGAATCAATTTTAAAAAGAGCAGTGTTGTCTTTGATAAACTGGACGTCGGTCTTGGGTGATTTTCCATCAAAGTTCCTGAGGCAAATTACTCTGGCATGCACTTTGCCAATATTTGAAGCTGGCCCGATGAAGTAACCAACCAAAAAACAATCCCAGAGAGATTGAGCATCTTTGATAATAGGCGAAGGGACAGCAACAGTGGTTGTGCCATCAAGTGAAGAGAACGTTGGTCGTATTGAGTTCAAAGACCGAAGGTCCGAAGACCAAGCTCCAGTTTTCAAAGAATTGGTCGGACCAGTGGTGTGAGGAGAGTCGGAATGATCCGGTGGAGCCATGACGACGCCTTCCGGCGCCGGAGAATTTTCCGTGGCGGTGAAGCAAGAAAAGGAACCACGTAACCCTAGCCTTCGAATCGCCTATCTCCTATCGCCCTACTAATTGCTAATTATAATCATAATTATTTCTCTTTTTCTTAAGTTTTTAAAACCTTTCTACAAACCAATATTTTATTTAACATAAAAAGTAATTTATTAATTAATTAATATATTTTTATTTCTGTTATTTTAAGATCCATTTTATAAGATTATAAATTTTTAATTATATTATAGTTATATTTTTAGTTTGATGAATATATTTCTATAATTTATATGAGATGTTAGTTCAAGTCATGTATATTAATTATTCCAATCATATTCAATATAAGTTCTTTATTTCTCTTTTAATAAATTTACTGTTCTTTTAAAAAAAATAATGTTATATTTTTGAATTTTTAAAAAACTATAAAATGTTAGAAAATTTCAACTACATATTTGAAAAATATATGTTTTATCATTTCATATATATATATATATTATTTCTAATAATTTTATTTAATAATATTTATACTAAGGATACATGAAAATAATAGTTTATATATTTTATTTTTATATTATCATTTAATTATAAATTTTAAAATAATATGTTTTTGAAAAAAATTATTTATTAAAGTAAAAGTCACACCTTCACGATGTAAATTACTAATAAATTTTTTATTTTCATTTAAAATAAAAATCACAGTTTTTACAGCCAAAAATTTACAGCAAAAGCCAACAGTAACAATCTTTACCAATCAGCCCAATTAATTACTTAATTAGATTTTGGATATATATCTAACACACTTCATGAGTGTATTTAAAAGTTTACAATCGTTTAAAAAAGACTGTGAAATTTTTTAATTGATGTTTAGCTATAAAAACAATTTAATAACATATAAAAGTTACTAGTCCAATAAGATTCTATTTTGTGTGCGATATAGAAAACAAAATGCATTTGCATGTATCAACCACTAGTCCACTTTGATACTATTCTTAAGAAAGGCTAGATAAGAAGTCACTTTATTTTTGTGAAATTTGACGTCTTTAAATATTTAAATATATTTTGTATCAAATTCGATAATTATAAGATAGATGTAGAGGACGGGAGAATTTCTGTTGGTCTGCGCTCATCCAACCCAATATATCTATTTATAGGTCCCTCTTCAAAACTAAAGAAAATTTGTTCACAGAACAAACTAAAAACACAAGAAATTTTCTTTTAGGTAGTTATGACTACCTCTTTTTTGTTGTTTTCATTAATTTAAATAGAGAATATTACTCTCAGTGCCATAAACAGCAACTGTATTTAGCGCTGATACCACATTGTCCGTTTCTTTCGGACCATAGCATAATGCGTTTAATGAGAAGACGGAAATACCCTCGACGAGATGCTATCCACGCGCCAACTCGCCGACTTTAATTTTAATTTTTTTTTTTAAATTGTAAAAGTTATTTCTCTCTCCTCTTACTCAACAGTCAAATCACTTCAACTCCCC